>BDIU01000352.1:230-55807 GCA_002118135.1 Trebouxia sp. TZW2008
CAGCATTGACTGCAAGCAGCATGGGTAGGGCAGTTGAACGGGACTTTCTGGCCCTACTGTATGTATGCCTCCTGTTGGGAATTTGCTGATAGTATGGGTTGCTCTAACCCCATGCAAGGCTTTTGGCGCAGCAATGCTGACAAGATCACGGCAACGTTGCCCTCAGCGTCTTGTGCATTGCAACCTTGCGTCACAGCAGCTAGTCCAGATGCTGTTCAGTCCAAACAACGATCATCGGCCAGCTCGCGCCATACAGAGATGCGTCTTTGTTCCTGAATGGTGTCAACGTCGCTGCGTCATTGCGCTTGACGCCACTCACGGCAAGGAGGGGTTTATCATCAGAACAAAAGGAAGCATGGTACAGCCATATCAGGATAGATACGCTCTTGAACTAGGCGTCCACGCATGTCACGGCATGGACGCTGCAGGCACACTATTAAGCATCAAACCACGCAGCTTTTCACAGCAATGACTGCACAATGTGCGCACCACAAGCAAAGCTTGTCCAGCCGATGCAATCAGGCGCAAACCTCTCAGCAAATTCTGACAGCGTACCTGTGCTGCACCTGACCACCATTGGCAAAGCAGTCTTCCAGGAGCTGTCTCACATAGAGCCGCTTGAGGTCCTAAGTTCTATTGCGTTCAGCATGCAGCATGTCAATTTTTTGCGCTCGCAGACTGTACATTTCTGTAGGTGGTCTTCAAGGAGGGTTTGAGCAGTTGGGCTTAGAGGAAATTCAACCTCTTGCAGCCCTTGCAAAGGTTCACCTCCAGAAACCTAAAAGCGTGCGCCTTTCTTCGTTGGATGCTTCTGAGTGGGGACATATTCAGAAGAATGCAGGTTGCACATTCAAAGCAATGTATCAAATCATGGCATAACTGACTTGCGGATAACATCAAATTACATATCTGTTGAGGAAGCTCTGTGGCAGCTGTTTTGTACTGTAATGAAGCTTGAATGTGTTCAGGTATCAGTCTCAAACCCTACCGCAAGAAACTTACAGATCTTCAATTGCTGCCAGCAAATGCATTCTCATGGGGTTCTGCGGTGGAATCAGCTCAAGCCCAGCAGTACTTCCCTTATATCAAGCACCATATCCAGGGAGCTTTTGATGAAGACGAGTATTGTATGTATGATGCAAGACGCTTCACCACTCTGCTAACTGTCACAGGTGTGCCAAAATAGATGTGCATGAGCTGGCTTACGCACCCGCCTGATTCAGCGGAGATCATTGTTCATGCGTATGCCTTCAATTTTGGTCCTGCGTATGCTAGCAGTTCCTCCTGCAACATCATGCATTTCTCAAGTTGGACACGTTGTGGTCTGCTGTCTAGCCTGTGGTTGCATGGGCTGCATTGCCGCCACCACACCTTGCATGTTCAAACCATCAGCATGGCATGCAGGCATGGAGGAGGAACTAGGATTTGCAATCAAAGGCACAACAGATGCAGCCTTGGTGTTACAAGAGTCTGTTGCAGCAGGAGTGGCAGCTAATGGGCTGCGTTGGCTTTGGGAGCTCGAGAAGAACCCAAATGCGCCGACTGTGCCTACAGATGCTGCAAGAGAAAACATACAGGTCACATCCCAATGCCTCTTGAGCAGAACAGGGAATTAGCAAATAGGGCAGTCCTTGGCTGCAATAGGAAATCAAGTGCCTGACAAGGCTGCTGCTAAACCTTCCTATCCCAAAGAACTGGCCTGGACAACTCTTCCTTGCTTTCTCACAGGAGCGGGAGGCAAGCTTTCAGAGTAAAGCCGCATGTCAGGCAATGGCAGCGCTGTTGCTTGCAAACATCCATGCACCCACCTCCAAGCCTGCCATCACACTGACAGACTTGGGCAACAGGCACACCATATTCTGGCTGGATGGCAACACAATCCTATACTATGCTGCACCAAATGCTGCTACAGCATGGGCTCTTACGCGAGCATTCCTGGCACATGAGCCAGAGGGTTGCAATGATGGAGAGTCACAAGGAGACTTGCCAGAGTCGTTGCAACCAATTGCAAAGCGACAAATGCTGGATGTGCAAGCTATGCGAGCTAGTGGAGGCACCATGGCTCAGCTGGTCGAGCTAGAAGGGTCTCTCAGTAGTAACGAGTACAAAGCAAGCCAAGCTGCAGTCATGCTCAGGCAGTTATTTGACCTCCCTGCTTTTTGTTCAGATCAAGGGCCATTGCATCCAGTCCCAAAAAACATGTATATGTAAGCTGTGCTTCACAATCATGATACGAGTGTGTGGAAACTCTGTCCAATGTAGCAATTGAGACAGCATACTGTATGGGCTTATACATCCGAGTTTGGTCATAGTGTCAATGAGTTGCTTGATCCCATGTAGGGCACCATCTCAAGCGTGAGGCTGCTTATTCTGAAATAGACCCTCCTGCAGGCTTGCTAGTTATGCGCATAGAAAACCAGATGTGCATTGTGTTTTCTACTAACAGTGTTTGTGACTAAGTCGTCAATGCCTAGGTTCTTGGTGTTGCCTGTGTGTGTTGAGCCCCCAGATTCTAGCATGTATGTGAGCACTGTGCTGTTGTAGCCACATTGCTTGATAACTAAATCCAAGGCAACTGCTGCATCTCCTTCTCCCAAACCTTTTTCAAGCAACACGTGTTTGAGCAATAGCACAGCTGCACAATATAAGGGTCAAATACGGGAGCCATTTTTTCATTAACCTTACGAGCTGTGCCATCGGGCATTGTGAATGGCAGAGCTGGCAATGTGTTCTTCTATGGTAGCATCATGAGGTAACACACAGTTTTTGCTCATCTGCAATCATCCACATCATCGCTAGTGTGCGTTATTTTACTGCATCTGGCCTCATCTTGGTCATGTCTCTGCAATCTGGCCTCTGTGAGCCAAACAGCCCTGCCATAGTCGCTGTTGAGGTCCTCATCTGATGTGCTGGGACCTGGCAGAATAAGTAGCTTTTTGCGTTACAATCACCCTTGAGGGATCCCCGTCAGCGTCAGGCCAGTTCATGGCATATGCATGCACTGGCTGTTATGTAGTCTACATGATTGAGAGACAAAAGCGTGCAGGCTGTGCTTCCGGGACTGCTGTCTTTCTCAGGAATGTCTCAGACGTCACCTACAATCTGATGCCTGTGTGTGATCGCCTGTGACTGACAGTAGCAGCACAGCACAATACCGAATGCAGTCAGCCTGAGACCCCACCCCAGGTGAAGTGTACAACCCCAGGCCCCCACCCCTCTCGACACAAGCAAACTCAGTGAAATGCGAGTTGTAACCGCACCTGGTCTGTTGTAAGTCGCTTGCTGATTTTGACAGTGACGCGCATTGCTGTCAGCGCAGCTTCAACGGATCGGTCTACGAGCACCGGCAGAACATGCGCCGCACTGCATTTGCGCGTACCCTGCTGACACTTGCGTTGTTAGGTCTTCTCTGTGTCAAGACACTTGCGAGGTATCGTCGCTGATGGCCTGGCCAGTCCATCAGTCGTTTGCCGACGTTGTTCCATCTGCTGACCCATCCATTTGCACTGCAGCAAGGACTTTTACGATTTGTTGTCCGTACCAAGAGGCGCCAGTGATTCGCAGATCAAGCGATCCTACCGCAAGCTAGCGCTGCAGTATCACCCGGTACATCAGTACTTGTGAAACCCCCTGCTTTGCACGTGCGCTTTGGAAAGCCAGCCTGTCGTATCACAGTCATAAGTTGCCGACTCATAGCTTGCATCAGTCAAACAGCAATCAACATAGTGTCTGGTGCCCCCAGGACAAGGTCAAGGGCGCAGCCGCAGAAAAGGAAAAAGCAGCCAAGAAGTTTGCTGAGATCAGCAGCGGTAGGTCTGAGCTTAGCATGTCATGAATGCCAGAAGCCTGCTACGCCACTGCAGATTTGACCTTTTTCTGTGTGTGTTTCAGCATATGAAGCACTTATTGACCCGGAGAAGAGGCAAATATATGATAGGCATGGGGAGGAGGGCTTGAGGCAACACGAGGGGGGTGGTGGGGGCCCAGGCCCTCAAGACATATTTTCCCAGTAAGACTTGCATCTTGCAGGATTGCCTTTATTGTGTACACTAGCCTTCCACATGACAGCTTGCCATACACTGGTGTCCCTTCGTATTGCCTGTTTGCTTTGCTCATACTGTCAGAGGTCAATGTCTGAGTGTACCCTGCAATGGATCGCCAAGCTCAGTCCTGCTTGCACAGACATTCTCCAGCATCCATGCACTCTCAAGAGCGCTTGAACAGGTTGTTGCTCGTATCTTGCCTTGGCCAGCAGAGCGCCGCATCAGCGGTGTTGAATTGGTGCAGATTCTGTAGCGAGCTACTTCTACTCACAGAGGCCCTCATTGTGACGCCTAATGGCATGTAGACTTGTCTTTCTCTGATCTCAGGTTCTTTGGCGGAGGAGGGCCTTTTGGAGGCTTTGGAGGTTTCGGAGGGCGTTTTGAGGAAGAAGAGCAGACACCCAAGGGCAACAATGTTTTTGTGGAGCTGGAGGTCACGCTGAGGGATCTGTACTTGGGCAACACCTTCACTGTGAGCTCAAATCCCAAACCCCATGCTGATTCGCACAACATCACAGTCTGCCATCAAATGGCAAGTCATGCACAGTTACAGCTCAGGCTTTAGTTATGATTTGTCACTTGCCGTGCTGACTCACTTGCTGTGCTGACTCACTTACCGTGATAACTCACTTGCCGTGCTGACTCGCTTGCCAGCTGCGGGTTGGCATTGCTCATGCCAGACACAAGTACAGAGAAGAGTCCTGCAGCCATGCCTGTGGCAGGTCAGAACCTGCTCGCCCAGGTCAGTCAGTACCATGCATGGCATGCTATAAAGCCTACCTGCATGTGCAGCTGAAACACAAAATATTGTAACCTAAGTTGCTGCTTTCAGGTCACTCGGGATAAGAATGTCATAAAGCCTGCCAAGGGCAAGCGGCAATGTAATTGCAAACAAAAGATGGTCACAAAGCAGCTGGGACCAGGCATGTTCCAGCAGTTCCAGACTCAGGAATGCGAGCAATGTATCAATGTCAAGTTTGCGAGAGAGTCTGAGACACTGCAAGTCACAGTTGAGCCAGGCATGCAAGACAAAGAGGTATGCCCTGAAGACCGCTTTGCACTTGCCTGCGCTCAAGTTGTCAATGCCATGTGTTGCCAAGACAGCGGCTGCGTTCATGACACCATTGTCAAACCAGTACATTGACAACAGTGCCCTGTGTTGCAAAGACTGCGTTGCTGCATGCACAAGAGGTTGTGATGAGTCATACGTATTATCATACTTATGTCACGTGATAGTTGACAGACATGAATCATGATTTATTTGCGCTGCAGGAGATTGCCTTCTTTGAAGAAGGCGAACCCATGATTGATGGTGAGCCAGGAGACTTGAAGGTAATGCCTTGCACTCAGTGACCATGTCATGTGTCAAGGCATGTACTAGCAGAACTTGATCCTTTCACTGTCAGGCAAGCAAGGCTTCGTGCATTGATGATGTGCGTGACATCGAAATTACCAGTCACATGCTGTCAATTAAAGGGAAAGCATGCGTCTGGTGCCTTTAATGTCAATCATATGATGAATGCTCGTACCCCTTGCTTGTCTGACACAGAAAAGCAACCCTGCAACTGAAGCATCCTAGAGAACACATTGTCCAATTTCTGTGTACAATTGTGCAGTTTGTGGTGCGGACAAGACCAGACAAACGATTTGTGCGGCAAGACAATGACCTGCTGTACAATGCAACCATCACTTTGGTGGATGCACTGCTTGGCTTCTCAGTCAAGGTATGCATTTCCTCCACAAGCTATCTTTTGCCACTTCGTTTTTGCATCATGTGCTTGGTACAGTACCTGACATTGGATCATTGCTCTTGCTTGTCCCATCACAAGAAGCAGCTGACTTGTGTCAAGGGTGTGCAAGCTATCAGAGGGCTCTTGTTCAGCACATGTGCCTGCAGCTGTTACTGCCTCAAGTGCAACCTTGTGCATCTTGAAAACACAGCATGGCTCATTTGAAGACCTGAGGGTGACTGTGCGGTGCAGATCAAGCACTTGGATGGCCATGACGTGACACTTGAATCTTCAGGCATCACAAATCCTGGTCAGATGCAGACACTGAAAGGGCAAGGCATGCCATTGCTTGATCATGCAAAACAGCATGGTGACATGCATGTCACATACACAGTGGCCTTCCCAAAGCAACTGAATGAATCACAGAAGAAATGTATAAAGGAGTTGGGTCATGCGTTTCCTGTGAGAGATGACCTATAGCACAGCTTTTTGCCCACCACTCTTTGATTCTGTACGGTTTGACTGTGTGCTATCTTTGCCTCATGCAGGCTCTATGCAGAAGTTACAACCTGTCTTCGTGCAAGCAGTCACGGCCAGTTTTCAAAAGCTGCTGCTTTTGCATCCTACAACAGATTGCACAGCTCATGTGCACAAGCCATCAAACTTTGCAAACAAACTCATGTTCTGAAGAATCTGCTGATGCTGTTGATTCTTTCAACACGGGCAGTTTCACTTTCAGCAGGCAGCTTAGAAACGAATCTGCGCCACTCATCTAACGCTCCTTCACAGTCTCCAGGCGCAGCTTTGTCCGACACTGCACTGATCTGTGACTGCAGTTGCGCTGACTGGCCATTTGGCAATGATTGTCCCTTGGGAATGCCCCCATGCTTGTTGTCAACAGGTGCTGTAAAGACTGGCGCTCCTATGTCCTGCAGCAAACAAGCAGGGTGACACTTGACCTTACAATCAATTAGTGGTAGAATGCAGCTGTTGTCAACCTTGATCAGCAGAAATGACACATACAAGGCTCACAGCTTTTTTACTCGCATGACAATACATTGCTGCACAAGGTTGGTGACAGTGCAGTGAGCATGCAATGTCTTGTGAGCAGATTAGATGTCTCAACCACTGTTTCAATGCCTGATTTGCATTGACATGCAAAATGCTAGCGACTGAAGATACGCAGCAGCAGCCCTGCATTAAGCGCTATTGTCGTTTAGTTTAGGACTGTGCTCACCGTGATGGAAGAAGAGCCAAGATCAGCACTACAGCGCAGAGCAACTGAAGCGGGAGAAAAGCATACTTTGCATTGCATGTTTTACGATGTCATGATGGACATGCAAGCCTCCAAGGACAGATGAAGTGTCACAGCATCCCACTGCTCTCATTGCTTGGGCTATGTGCTTACCATGGAGGAAGAAGGCGCGGGGTGCTGCACAGCAGCAGGAGGTGCTGCTGATGTCAGATTGCCTGCTCTCTGGTCTTCTGGCTTCATAGCTGGGAACAGCAGAACCTGCAGCTCAGCACAAAATGCTGTGAAAGCATGCACCATCAAAACCTGAGCTGCAATACTGCAGTACATACAACAGCAAACATGATGCTGCGCTGCCATAACGCAAATAATGCATCAGCAAACATGCGCTGAGCTGCACCTGTCCAGAATAATGCATCAGCCAATAGTGAGCTGCATAGTTCCAACATTTGATTGATCAATTGATTGACACCTGTGCCTGTGCAAACGCGAGGTAGGTAACAGGTATGCCTCACCCTATTCCTGTGAGCCGCACAGCAGGCTTAGTTTTCCCACACGAACGTCCCCAAAATGCGAGTGCACAAATCACTGAGCAGACGTAAACAAAAACAACAGGCCAGCAGACAAGATCTAAAGCCTACCTTCTTGATTCTGGAGGTGTGAGTGAGCAACATGCCTAGGCAGTCAAGGCCCATACTCTACCTGGCTTTTGCAGGGAGTATGTAACTCAGACTACATTGGCAGTCCACATTCAATACCAGAAGTGTTGCAACTGAGATACTAGCAAACAGGAGTGAAACCTTACCTCCTTGATGTTGGAGGTGTCAGTGAGCAACATGGTGAGGCGGTCAATACCCATACCCCAGCCAGCTGTTGGGGGTAGCCCATACTCCAGGCTAGTACAGAAGCCCTCATCAATGAACATGGCTTCATCATCTCCCTGCGCCTTGGCCTGCATCGATCACGAGCCAGCTCAGTTGACGCACAGTCAAGGCCAGTACTCAAAGCTGTTGCAAAAGCCCTTGTCTGTGACGATGGCTGTGTTGTCACCTTGGGCCTTGGCCTGCAGTCGTCATCAACAAGCGTACTCGTTCGATATCGGTCATCGTCATGCTGAGTCAGCATGCATGCATTTGCCATCACATACTGAAGATTCAACCACCATACAAGCAGGAGCACATGCACAATCAAACAACTTGACAAGGTCTTGGTTGCTGTGGGCCTGTCTCCTTGACTGCAAGAGTATCTGGCTCATCAACCATGACACGCACACCACAGGTTTCAGCGGCAGCAACACACAACAGACACGGTTTCAACAGCAGCAACAGTTGTATGAGTGACATCAGTAAGCAGGCTATCTTCTGCATGCATGCCTTGTGACTAGACAAGGAAGACATTCAGCAATACAGTCAAACGACAGGCAGCAATCTCCTGCCTACCGGTGACCAAGCAAAGTGTCAAAACAGTAAGTGTATCAATGATTGAGCAGCAGAGTGTACATGCCTTAGCTTGCTTTGCAAAGCTTCCCCTTTGGATCAAGTGCATCAGAATCAAATACATTGGGCACTACGGCACAGGACAGATGTCTGGATTGCAGCAATAGCAGCAGCAGCAGCAACAGCAGCAGCAGCAGCAGCAGCAGCAGCAGCGGCGGCGGCAACTGTACGGGTAACAACAGGCAATGCTACCATGTAATTGAGCTTGTGACCAAGCATAATGTGGAAGCAGCAAGTGCATTGAGGGTTGATTATCACAACGGACGTGCCTTAGCCTGCTCAGCAAAGCGTTCCCGCTGAATCAATGGGTCATTCAGCTCTGTGTAGGCGTTGCACACCTCCCGCTTGTTCACAAACAGCTCAAAGCGCTCTGTTAGGCCAGGCATGTCTCTGTGCCTGCAAGAAGGGTTAGATCCTGTGAGCTCTGAATGCAGAGTGCAGAAATAGCTCACAACAATTTGTCAAAATTGTCATGCCTGCGATTGAAACGAGAGCTTTATTTGACCTCTCATTTGTTCACAACAGGCTCCAAGCGCTCTAGTAAGCCTTGTACTTGTAGCAACATACCCATTC
This sequence comes from Trebouxia sp. TZW2008, assembly GCA_002118135.1. NCBI lineage: Eukaryota > Viridiplantae > Chlorophyta > Trebouxiophyceae > Trebouxiales > Trebouxiaceae > Trebouxia > Trebouxia sp. TZW2008. Next base: position 9,325 of record BDIU01000352.1, read on the forward strand.
AAACCATAGCTGCTGAACAGCTATCTAAAGTGATGAAGATGCTCTATTTGAAGAGGCAGCACTCCTGAACACAGCTAGTGACTGCAGAGAAGCTAACACGATTTGCTTCCAACAGGTATCATCTGCTCATCCACCAGATACAGCCAGAGCCTGGATTGTCTAGCGGTCCAGACAGAGAATGCCTGAAGCAAAAGCATGCTAGCTACTCCAGGCACACAAGCTATATCATTCTGCGTGTGGGTACAGCTGCTGAGCCAAGCAAAGCAGATGCTGCTCCTTAGACAAAGCTGTTGACTGCGGGTTAGCTGACGCAACTTTGACGCGAAAGGTGTCATCTGCTCAGCCACCAGATATAGCCAGAGTTCTGGAGAGCGTAATGGTTAGGACAGATGATACCTGAAGCGAAAGCATGCTAGCCATCCCAGGCACTCAAGCTATATCATTCTGTACTTGTGACATGGCTACTGACTGCTATCTGCTATCTGCAAAGCAGAGGCCTTTTGTGAAGGAGCAATGCTCCTGAACACAGCTGGTGACTGCAGAGAAGCTAACACGACCTGCTTCCAAACGGTGTCATCTGCTCAACCATCAGATACAGCCAAAGTTTGGATCGTCTGGCAGTGCAGACAGAGGACACCTGAAGGAAAATCATGCTAGCAATCCCAGGCACTTAAGCAATATAGTTCTGCACTTTGAGTACAGCAATGAAGATGCTGAAAACTTTTGTACATGTAAGAGACTCAAGGAAGCAAAAAGGGAACAGTGCTTTGGTGCACAGATGGTGACTGGTCAACCTACCAAGCATCAGCTTTGAAAAGGTGCTGTCTGGTAGTTGCAGATGAAGCTAAGACACGCCAGCAAAAATACCCAAAACCTAAGCAAAGCTAGACAAACCCCCTAGGAAAAGAGCTGACCCATGATTGCTCACCATTTTGCCAGGGGAGACATGAGCTGTGGGTGATCACAGATGAAACCAGGGTTGACCAGCTGCTCTTCTAGATACTCTCCTACTAGCTTGTCCAGCAGCCGTGCTGCTGTTTGAGGCGGCGCACAATCAACCCCCTTCTCCTTACACTGCAGTCATGACACGTATGCATTGGGTACAACGACACAGCATTGATGTGAAGCACAGCATCACCAAAACATCGAGGTAGGCTGCTGTTACGGTATGGGGCTGAAGGACAAGGGGTCGTTCTCGTCCTATTATCCTTATACTGCAGCTGCCACACATGCAATAATATACAGGCTTTATGTTGCTTCTCCAGACTGTCTAGCAATTGGAGTGCTGTTTGGGGCAAAGCCCAGTCAAACCCCTTCTTCTTACACTGTAAACACAACACACATGCAGTTCACCATGGTGACATAGACGTCAAGGCGAGAGGTTTTGTCACCGGGGGGGGGGGGGGGGGGGTNNGGGGGGGGGGGGGGGGGGGGGGGGGGTTTTGCTGTGTAGGGCAGGGCAGAATCCTCTTGCCCTTGCACTACAGGTACAGTATAAGTGCACTGCACATTATGCATTAGACGAGATGAAGGACAAATGATCTGCCAAGGATCGCAATCTAAACGCAAACTCATGTCTACATACATTGATGTCGCTGTTGTGATTTGACATGTAGCGAGCAGTGAGCAGTCACAGGGACAGATTGTTGCCAGCATGATGACGCAGACTATTGGCTGGTGTTGGGCACCCCATGCCCCTGCCGGAGGTCCTTACATACAAACCTGACCATGCTATGTGTTTTCATCCAACACACAAGCACAATGGGATGGCATACATCTGACCCTGTCCAGATGCTGATGTAGCTGCCCAACATTGCTTGCTGTCAACACATCTGAGGCTGTGTGTAGATGTATGGCGAGAAGGGTGCGCTTACCAATTTGGCAAGGGTTTGCTGCGCCTCATCAGTAGTGAGGTCCGTTGGCAGCTGCACGCCTAACACCTCCTCCAAACCGCTGCAGCAGTCACAGACATGCTGTCATACACATACAAACTGATACCTTTGACAGGCAAAATGCATCTAACGCAAACACATACACACATGTACGTATGAACATATATGCCGAAGTGCTTTGGCACACATATGTACACACATGTGTATACGATACACATTAATGACAAAGTGCCCTGTGTATCACTTGTTCATGCTCACAGATCTAGCATTCCTGTGAAGATGCGACGATGAAATCCCCGCCTGACTTTGCAAGATCAGCATCCTTCAGATTGGATTTGACGGCCAGTGCAAATCTGTGGTGCATTGGATGAGCCTTCTTGACTGCATTTGGACAATTCAACCTTTAGAAGCAAACACAGCAACTGATTGGCTCCGTTGGCAAACGAGCTTCTATTTGGATGCTGGCCTGGGATAGAAAGATTTCAGTTGCTGAGGTTGTTTAAGGTATGGACTGTCTATGTACACTTAGCCGAGCATTAAGAGCTTGCAAACCAGCGTCTGAGGTCAATGCTCAGCATGATCTCAATCGCGCTTGCTGTTGACGCTCTGTGACTCTATGAGGTGTGTACGCACGCTTCGAATTGACTCCGCAAAGCAACAGGCTAGTGAACAAATTACCCTGTACAGTCAGCTCAGGAAGCATTGCAATTGGCTGTTCTGTCATTCAGGCACCAAATTTACTCAATCAGTCATCAATAAAGCCATTTAGCATTTCGGTCATAGAATTTTGCTCATAGTACCGTTTGACCCGTTGCCCTCTGGACCACACATCTTTTGACCTTGTTAATGGGCTGGCATCGTGTATGATACTGACCTGACCATAGAAATGCGGCGCCAGGGGGGTGTGAAATCTATCTCCACTGTGGGCTTATCAGGCCCATCTGCATGGTATTGGATCTTGTAGCTACCCTTGATCTTCTTCACCATGCTGCTCACCATATCCTCAGTCAAGTCCATGAGGTCATTGTAATCAGCATATGCCTGAAATCATATACAAACCGTCAACCTATTGAGCATGCAATCGAAGACCATGTCAGTGTGAATCTCAAGGGAAACACAATCACATCTGATGGTCACCCAAGAGCATATGCCTTGATGACAGCCTCATGGCAGAGGTGTGGTTGAACTGCTGGTAGTGAGATCTAGAATTGTGTTGCATATTTTTAGTAGTTCTGCTGAGATGTGTACAAGCTAATCCTGCGTATTGCCACAGCATGTGGTGATGGTGCTGGCGAACTGTCAGATTGCTTGTGCTAATGTCACAAAGGCTATGACTATCTTTATGCCACAATCGGCAACTGGGCCAATCTTAAACACTGAGCAAGTAGACAACGACTTGATTCTTCAGGCACGAGCTGATTGCTTTTCAAGCCAGACAGTGAATTCATGATTTACTGTTGATTCAGGTCTCACCTGGTAGAACTCGCACGTCGTGAACTCAGGATTGTGGGTCAGGTCAATACCCTCATTCCTGAACTGCCGCCCGATCTCGTAAACCCTATCCAGGCCACCCACAACCAGCATCTTGAGGTACAGCTCTGGCGCTACTCGCATGTATAGCTCCATGTCTAGGTCATTGTGGTAGGTCACAAAGGGTTTGGCTGTTGCCCCGCCTGGGATCATGTTCATCATGGGGGTTTCCACCTGCAATCAATAACCATCACTTTTGCCAGCCCAGCCTCAGCATCGCTCTCACATATGGGGTCTTGATGATCCCTCATGCAAAGCACAGACACAGTTTAAAAGATGACTTCCTTCGATTGCCCTTGCAAGGCTGAGAACACAAAGTTTCTGGGTTTTCAGCAGGTCACAAATGGCTTGGCTGCTGCCCCTCCTGGGATCACATTCATTATGAGGCGTTCCACCTGCAATCAATCATCAATTTTGTCAGCCTATAGGCTGCCACACTATCTCCTATGGGGTCTTGGCAGTTTTTCTTGTCAACTTCAAACATAGCTTAGTACCTTGCTCCCTCGACTGCCCTTGCAAGGCTGAGAACGCAAAACTTTTTGGGTTTTCAGCAGGTTTATATGCAGTATGATAGGTCACAAAGGGCTTGACTCTTGCCCCTCCTGGCATCATGTTGATCAGGGAGCTTTCCACCTGCAACCAATCATCAGATTTAGCGCCTATCAGCTGCCACACTATCTGATCCAAAGCACATACGCATTTCAGGACTTGTCATTGCCCTCGCAATGCTGAGATTGCAACATTTCGCAATGATTGCGATGCTGTTTGTTTTGGGGATTCTGCAGGGTTATATGCAGCGTAATGATAGGTCACTAAGGCGCCTGGCTGTCGTTTGGCCTGGGATAATATTCATCACTGGAGTCTCAACCTGCCACATTGCAAGGTCAAGTGATGTGGATGATGTCAACCCTGCCTTGTGGGTCATCCTTTCCATCAAAGGCTGCTTGTTGCAATCTTTGGAAATACTCTGTCCATGCTTCACAGCTCAGGCGTAGTCACTCCGACCGCTGTATGCAAATGACACAGGAGACATTCGAGATGCAAGAGATGCTCATGAGTGAGGGGTCAAAGGCATATGCACCCTTAGCAAGATACAATTTTGAGCTGATGCAGAGTAGGTCTCTTGTCAGGGCAATGATGCAGAGAAACTGTGAACCAATGCAATGGTGCAGCTGAACTGTGCTGAGAGCAATGATGCACCTCTGAATGAACGCAGATCACGACAGCATGCTACACAACCATTCAGCTCCAATACCAGGCAGCAAGGCACAATCAGGCTCACAACCCATTGCCAAAAAGTCAAACCATACTGTCATATTCTACATGATCTCATAGGCAAGAAGCAGCTGCTCATGGCTGAGTTGCAGTGCCTCACCTCCAGGAATTGTCTGTCATCCAGATACCGCCTGACAAACTGCACAATCTTGGCTCTGGTCTCAAAGATGCTCCTGACATGGTGATGGTTTACAATGCCATCCAGATACCGCTGTCTGTATCTCGTCTCCTGAAGATATCACAAGATACTTTGTTAGCGCCAGCTCAAGAGCTTGCCAGTGCAGTCTCTCAAGGACAACAATGTATGTTCTGCTACTGGAGGTGCAAGTGTCTGCAGTTCAGGTGTTATGTGGGCAGCACAGCATGCATTGCTACTGCAGGTGCCAAAAGGTACACCACCAGACTGTCCTGACATGGAAGCATTGGTAATTGACACACAGTTCCTGCAGCAGCGTATGCCAAAGGACAATGTGCAGCAGCGTATGCCAAAGGACAATGTGCAGCAGCGCAAACAGCATGAGGTAAATTTGCTGCAGTCTGTCATGAAGCTGACAACATGAGGACCTTCACTGAACGATTGAGGGCAGCATGTTTGCACTATCAGGCACAAAGTTGGAAGTGCTAACCTGGTTGTCTAGCTTGTACTTGGGCAGCATGTGAAGGCAAGGCGCCAGCACCACAAAGCTATTTGGGAAGACACTCAGTTCACCCCTCTTGGACTTGCCAGGGTACCCCTTCACCCCAATCAGGTCACCCCTTCGTATGGTATTGTGCAAAGCCACAAATCCATCATCATCAAGACCTGACACCCTGTCACATGTGCAAGCATTACAGCTGTCAATGAAGCGTCAGCTGTCAAGTAGGTGCATGCTATAAATGTATATTGACATCACAATTTGCTGACAAAAAGGGTGTCTTGCAGGTCCACAGAACCATCGTGATGAAGGCCTGATACCCTGCCACATGCATACATGTGCCGCTCTGTCTCACATTGCAACATAGGCAGCCACTATAAAGCATTTCAGCCGGTAGCAGATGTGCACAATCGGGGACGGTACAGACAAGCCGGTTCAGCGTACCTTGCATCAGCCATGACTTGGATACGCACACCGTCACTCTGTACGTCATAGAAGACGAGCTTGGTCCCGCTGGCACGCTTGTTGTACACCCTGCCAGCTACAGCAACTACAATGTCTTCATCGTGAGCCCCATCTGGAAGATCTGTGTACTTAGTGACAAAGTCCGGCAAGCTGATGGAGACTTGGAACTTGTGTGGATACAGATTGGCTCCTCCTGCTTTGGCATGCTTGACAGCTGCCACTCTGCGTTCGTGATAGAGGTTCGGGTCCAAGTCATCTGCTTCATCTCCTTCCAGGGTGGCTTTGGCAGGTGCAGCGCCTTTAGAGGCTGCAGCAGCGGCTTGCTTCTCCTGCAATCAGAGTCCGATGCAAAACGACGTCAATTTGCAATTGCGAAAGCTTCGATGCGCGTAACGGACGTAGCACCGCACATTGATCAGCTCACCGCAGCAAAAGCTTACCTTTTTCTCTGCCCTTTCCTTCTGCACGCGCTGTGCCTTCTCTCGTTTCTTCCATTCGCTGCATGAACATGCAGTCAGGATCGCATTGGATGATGTTGCGTCTGGTCACCGCGACTTTACGCTTGCCTTTTGCTCAACTTGTTGCCATTCTCGTCGACGGCGTCTTCACTCCACTTTTCAGGCAGCTGATAGTCTTCCGACATCTCGACTGTTTTTGGCAGTTGCACGCGATCGCTATGCGTTCACGGCCGCTTCGGCAGCCATTGCACTGCTTTGGCTCTGCAGTGAAGTTGGCTCTGAAACCAAAGTCGCTGAGCGATTGACCAGGCTTGGCTTTGTACAGGTGCCACTGCACGCGACACAACGTACGCACAAGCAGCAAACACTGTCGTAGCAGGAATATAAAGCAGGTACAATAGACAGACCCTTGGTGTGTGAAGTTTGGTCATGTCTCAGCTCCCAGGCAAATTCATCGATGGTGCAAAGAAGCTGAAGGTCAAGGAGCTCACACCCTACGCTAGGAAGTTTGCCTCCGAGGAACTCACCACATCCAAGCTTTCCGGCAGATACAACACATGGATCGCAAACTACAAGAAGAAATACATCGACACGGGCAGCCCCAAGCCATTCTATGATGTTGTTGCCATCCTGTTTTTCGGGTCTTATGCTCTGGCGTGGCCTCAAGAGCTGAAGCATTTGCGGGCGGAAGAGGCAGCAAAGCTAGAGGGCAAACCAGCGCATCACTAAGATGACAAGCCAGGCTCATTTAGATCCATTATGCAAGTGTGCTATAGTTCCATGAACCGCTGCTGTGATGCTACAACTTGTCTGTTCGCATGGTGTTGCTACTTAAAGACAACTGCTTGGATTTGACAGCGACTACGGCCTCCAGCATGAATTGACTGCAGTTTTTGGTCTGCTGATTGTTATGGAGACTCTGTAATGATGACAAGACATACAAAGATGTGCAGCACCATACTGGCATGCTGCCGAAAACGAGGTGCTGCTTGCCTTGAAAATGGCTCTTTGTTTGAGGACCCAGTGCAAGCACAAGCTGCATTTTCGCATGATCTTGGCTATAGCCTGCATCTACTGTACTTCTTGCAGCTGCTGCCTTTTTCAGTTTGCAGCTAAACTCGAACCACTGGGATTCAGATAAGACCTTAACACCTGTTGAAGCCTCAAGACGCGATCAGCTCTCAACTTGCACTCGTTGGATTCATCTGCATTATGGGTTCTTTATGAAGCTCAGCACAGCCGGTGCAGCAGCTCTCGACCCTCCCGTCGCCTGATAATGTTCTGACACACAACCTGCGCAAGCGCCTCACGAACCTCTGTTGAAGACACTCCAGTGTGTGGCGTTGCAATTACATTTGGATGGTGGTATATGTCATCATCTGGGTCTGCTGGCTCCTGCAGATGGTATGTGATCAGGAAGTATGCTTGCTCGGGCAACTTAACAATGTACATCGTCCGTGCAGCAGACACTGTGGGCTCATGCAACAGCTCCTGTGGGTTCATGAAACAGGTACTGCAGGTTCATGCAACAGGTCCTGTGGGTTCATGCGACAGGTACTGTGAGCATGCTTACACCCATATGGCAGTGCACATGGCAAGCATAACGCATGTTATGCAGCAATGTTCCTCTAGCTTGCAGCACAACAACTTACCACCCAGTGCACATCTAATCCAGCTCCGCCTAAATGCCCTGACATGAGAGCTTCTCTGAGCGCCTGCACTCAGTAACATGCCTGAAGCAACAGTTGCAAAATTGGAAATGCTCACTTTGGATGTCATTGCAGCAACAGCTTCCTGGCTGCACTGGAACAACAGTGTACAAGGTTGCCGCAGTGCATAGCATTCAAGAACAGCACAAACTACATTTGCGAGAAGCAGCAAACATGTCCCAGCTACTTGACACGGTGCTCGTTCATCATATTGCTACACCATGCAGCAAGACGGCACGCATGGTTGACCCCGTACCTCTTTCTGTATTACATCGCCTCTGGCATAGTTGATGAGGAAGGATCCCTTCTTCATCATGTTTAGTTCTGTTGCTCTGCAGTGAGACCGCATGAGAGTCAGCATATTGGCGCACTGTGAGCGATCAATGCATGCTTTCAGCCACAAAGCACTCAGGCACATGGCCATTACATAGCACAGGGACTTTGTGTGTGCAGCCAGAGCCTTGTCTTGCCAGAGTCCTGTCAGTCATGCAACAGTGCCACGTGCAGCATAGCTTTCACGATGTTAATGCACAGCAGTGAAATTCAGCAGTAAATTGGCAGCATTCAAAGGCAGCAGTCAAGAAAGCAGCAGTTACCAGCATTCAATGCACAATGCAGCTCACCCTATGAGGTGGTGGGTCTTGGAAGTGACTGGACAGTGCAGGCTGACAATGTCTGACTGCTGTAGCAAGTTTTCTAGGTCTGATCGGTCGCTTTTGGAGTTGGTGCCTACGACTGCCATGCCTATTGCTTCTGCTGTTTTGGCAAGTCTTGTACCTGCAAGCGCTTGCACATTAGCAGAGCTGATCAAAGCAATGACCATCAAGCCTTACGTGCAATAGAAACAGTATGAATTGGGTCCACATGCAGAATGAGTTGCACTCTCATCTACCAGAGGCTCAACAGCAAGACAAGTTTGTCGCAAATGAGCAAATAGACTCAGAAACAGCTATGACAACATGATGCATCACAATCAACTGATGGACCCAGCTAACGCTCAATCATACACATGTTGCCAGACTGTACGCAGATTCAGGTGAAAGACACTGCAGCAATCTCGCTGCTTTGTAAGTACTCACATCTGGCTCACCTATCGCGCCCATGCCAACAATGCCTAATGTCTTCCCACAAAGCTGCATCCCAAAGGGATATCCAATGCCCTTTTCTCTGAATGTTTGCTGCAAAACACCAGTGACACATCAAAAATACGCACGTGTTGGGGCCCCCAATTCATGTTCAGTTCAAGCATAGCCTCTTGAACACAGGTGCGTACTTGCGACCTGATGTTGATGACGCCATCAAAGATAAGCCTGCAAAGCTGCAAAGCTGCAAAGCAGCTGGCAGTTATCACTCTCACAAGGCAAGCTGATGCTGATGCACAGGAATGCAGCAGTGAGAACAAGGCTCACCTCTTGTTCATGCACTCTGCGTGCTAGCATGAGCATCATCATCAGGGCGCCTTCAGCTACAGAAGCTGAATTGTAGCCAGGTGAGGTGCATACTGGCACACCTCTGGCTTGTGCTGCCTCAATGGCAATGTTGTTGTAGCCTGCAGGCAATATGACAGCTTGTATAGTTTCAACCGCAAACATTTGAAAGCAAGTGTAGCAAATGTGCGTCAGCTAGTGCCAGTGTTGCAGACAAGTCGCCTCACCTGCTGCTGGGTTCACAATGAGATGGAGGTCTTTGACTGCATTTATGTCCTCAGCTGTGACTTGGCCAGTGGTGGGGATAAGCACCTTTGCATTAGTCACCTGAAGCGTGGCATCGGTTAGCACCTGCAAGCTTGCAACCTGCTGTGACAGATGACAGCACAGATGCATGACGTAACGATCCGGCTCCGACCTGTTCGTGCAAAGGTCTTGCTGGATCTATCACGCGCAGTTTGGCCCAAGTGGGCAGGATCTCTGCAAGTCTGCGGTGTAACTTAGTCTCTCGTAGGTCCGATTGAGTTGCAGCTAACCCAGCGGCCAACTCGGCGAGATCATGATGCGGTCGTCACCTGTCTCTGTAGGCGTGCCAGCCATTGAAACACCAAAACACTTCCCAGTCGCCTCCATCGTCGGCTTTTGCTTTCGATGCCATCCTGCTATGCCTCACAGAATCCCTGATGTCATGCGTGCTCGCTGCTGTACGTAAGTGCGCGCAGTTGATGCCGGCCCTATTTGCAATCTTGGCGCATGCCTGTCCCGTATGCGGTTGCGCAAACATCGTTTCGTAAAAGCTTGTGATGACATCGGAGTTGTGACTCGAGTAACATGACTGCTATTTTAGTAAGCTCAGAAGGCACAACTCAGAAGCTGCTGATTTTGCCAGCAACACATCTGGGCTCAGCTGCTGTCAGATGAGAGCATGAAAGCCATGCATACAGCGCACGGCATGGTTGCTGGCATATTGTTGAGCATCGGCAATCTGATTGCAGAGCAATTGCATTTGCAAGCTTGTCAATGAGCACATGCCGCAGTGCACAATGGAGTTGTACGTTCTGATGTGAATGCAAACAAGTGGCTGACAACAGTGCGTGCAGTGTACATGCATGTCCAGACTTTCAAATGATTGAAGTTGAAGGCAACTCAAACGCTTGAATTTGCCTGTGACAATGCCGCCAAATTGCTAATGAGGTCAACTCGAGAATCTGAAGCGTCATGCAGTTTAGATACAAAGGTGGAAAACGCGCACTTGCTCTTACTTGACGGCGCTGAGACCTGCCTGTGGGGCAATGCACAACCTTTCAAGCAGTCTGGTTGCTACTCAGACCACTTGGCTGACGTGTATCAGCCTGCCACGGCCGAAGCAGCTGTAGCGTTGACTTGACTAGCTCACGCCCAAGGCGCAAGCGCGCGTCTGCCAACCCCCCCGACCTTCAAGCCCCGACTCCCTGCCTGGCAACGCCGTCTACCGACGTCTGAGCGTCCACCTGCGCCAGAAAGATGCAAAGCGGAGACTTGCAGCAGGTGAGCGTTCAGCCTGTTTCGGCGGTAGTTGTCGTGCAGGCCCGTGCTTTGGCTGCAGTGTACTGCACGTAGCATACAGCTCACCACAGACAGCGTCAACTTGGCAAAACAGTTGTTAGACCCTGCTTGCTGATGCTTCTCAGAGTCAGTCCCTTCTGCTGCGTCTCACCTGTTCCTTGTGTCTGCAGAGCAACAAACATCAGGCTGAGGAGGGTTCTCAAGGATCAGCAAGCCAAGACAATATCGCACTACAGGTAAATGTGCCTTGGACAGCCTGCATCACAACAGCAAGAACAGCCTTTTCAATTGGGTGTGAAACATAATCTTTTGTTTGGTGTCGCTGACAGGCAGACTTTATTGCAGCTAGCTCAGCAGATGTAGATCTCCTTTGCCTTGCAATGCTGTGACAGCTGTGTCAAGGAGCGATCCGATCTCTTGTGTCATGCGTACTCAGGTTGTGTGCCTGCACAGTATTGCGCAATTGCCAAAATCATGGACGCTGGACTGTTGCTGCAGATCAGTTCTATGCTTTGCTCGACAGATAAGCCAGGTCTGACCAACTGACACCTTCATGTGTTATGCTGCAGGACCGTCTAAATCTTCTTCACTTGACAGAGACATCAAGCAACATACCTCCAAAATCACCTGCAACTTCTGCCCCATACCCCCCAACATCTACTTCACCTACAGCTGTTCCTCCATACCCCCCAACATCTACTTCCCCTACAGCATGCGCAACATCTACATCCTCAGCTAATCTGGCCTTGCCTGTGGAGCTAGTGCCCTCTAGTGCTGCTCCTGAATCACAGTCACCAGCACCATACTCCACCTCCATTCCTTCCGCAGCATCTCATACTGCACTGACAGCTGTGCCAGAGCATCCTCCTACTCAGGTGACTGTGCTTTGTCCCTCAACAGCATGAAGCATATATGCTTTGAACCTGACGAGGCTTGCTGTGCACAAATTGCTAGTGCGATGGTGTACAAAATAGCATGCAAAATCGCAACTTTGCCACTGGTGTATGCAACAGCTTAGCCTCAGCAGTCTGCGACTAGGCCTGCACATGCATGACATGCAGGCATTATCTGTTGGCATGCATGTCATACTGCAAAAGATCGCCCACACATCATCATACGCAGCTGTTTGAGTAGCGTCATCTCGTTGTTAGACTTTGGGATTTTCTTGCTTTTGGCTGTTTATGTCTGCCGCTTAGCCCATACAGTATCAGGTGGTCATATGTGTGAACACCCTGTGCTGCAGGGCAACCTAGAACCCCTTCATCCCAGCACTTCTGCTACAGTAGCCAGCACTCAGGCTCAGTCTTCTTCAACTACTTCTTCAACTACTTCTTCAACTACTGCTGATCCCACTGCCTTATCTAGCCTACCCTCTACAGGACCAGCTGCACCAGCTGTACCAGCTGCAATTTTTGCCACTTCAGGAGCACACACAGCGTCAGCGGCAGCACCTGCCCCTCAGGTAATGAGTTCAATCTTCACAGCGTATGCTACATTGAGTGCAAGCTTTGCAATTAGCTCAATGCAGTCACACCAGACAGGGTGACGTATACAATATTTCTGCAATACTTGTCAATGTCAAAGCTTGCAAGCTGCATGTTGTCAACATCAAATGCAAGTAAGCAGATGACAATCTTCATCAGACAGCTGTGCTTGGTCTGTAAAGGGTCAAATTGCTTTTCATGGTGTTGTCGGACAATACTGTACACTTATTCTAAAATTGCTGACGAGAGCTGCATGCCTTGCAGGCTTTGGAGAATGCAGATGCAGCTGCAACAGGTCAACCAACAGATTTGGCTCCCAGCAATGCAGATGAAGGTGGAGTGCATTACAGCTATTCCACCACTCAGGTAAATTCACTTTTTCTTCCTGTTGCTGCATTTGATGCTGCTCTGGGTGTGCATTACAGAATGCTCCTCTCTGCTAAAACATGCATGGCACAATTTGTTTCAATTTGTGTTACATGGTCTGGTCCTTCTGAGCCCAGCCAGTAAGCTTTTAACAGTTTAGAGCCTGTTGAGCAAACACTTGAACCATGTGCTCAATATTGCTGCATTCACAAGCCAATGCTCATGAGCACATATTGCTTTGCAAAGCAGACATGCACTTTGCTGTCATTTTGGCAGCCCCTAACGCTATGTGACAATTCTGTTGGCTGATTTTGCCATTGTTGTCTCTGCACTGTTTATCCAGAACCATGTCAAGCTCTAATATGCTGTTGTTCTGCATGCTTGCAGACTGCAGATGGTGTGATATCCATGAACACACCAGCTATGGTAAGGGTCGAAGCTCCTCGCAGTGCAGGCAAGACCATGAGGTCATCTTTGGGTGCCATTGATGAAGATACAGAAGCAGATGAGTTGGGCGCCATTCATGAGGTTGCAGAGGAAGATGGTTTGGGTGTTATTGATGAAGGCGAAGAGGCAGATGATTTGGATGCGGAGGATCAAGAGGCTGGTGGTCAAGCTGCAAGGGCAGACATCGACATGCCAGCTGTTGCAGAGCGCAAACCTACACCGTATGCTGATGAAGAAGATGATGACTGTGGCTCAGTTTTCAGCTTGAGCTCAGAGTCTGCAGCAGAAGATGATGCTTGACACAGCAGCCAGGTCATAATCACACGTCATGTGACTCGTGTTAGTCCTGAGCAGTACGCAGTAAAGCTGAGGCCGCATGCTTGCATCAAGAGTTTTGCTGCTAGGAAGGTTTTGAGTACACAGGCAAGCATGTGACCTGTGTTAGTCTTGAGCAGTACGCAGTATAGCTGAGGCCACATGCTTGTATCAGAACTTGTGCTGCTAGTTAGGAACGGTTTGAGTACACAGGCAAGCATGTGACCTGTGTTGGTCTTGAGCAGTACGCAGTATAGCTGAGGCCGCATTTGTATCAGAAGTTTGGCTGCCAGTTAGGAAGGGTCTGAGTACCTGCTTGCCCATCAGCAGCTTCTGTGACTGAACAGGCTCATGTTTGCCTGTGGGCACTTTTTATGTGTACATCCGTAGGTGATCAGGGTTACGTTCAACATGACTGTGGACGACCTTGTATCATAGTTTTCATGCTTAGCTGTATTTCGCAATTGGTCCTGTGTACTTGCTGCCATAATCCTGAACAGGGCAAGTAAGATGTGCTGTTGTCCTGTAAGTCTGTAATGTGGTGAAGCCCATTTCGATACGAGTGTTGCCAAATGAAATTGCACTGTAGCATGCCATGATCATGAGTGTGGTGAATTGCACAGTCGGTCTTACATCCAAAAATGGTGCTTGTCATGCTGGCATGAGGCCTGGTCATTCCAATGTATGTGTAAACCCTAGAATTGCTGCAGTGAATGAAGTTGTGATGTAAGTCTCTCTGCTGTTGTGTCACGCACATGCAAGCTATACACATGATAATGTGTTGCAAGCATGACTGTCGAAGTGTCAAATCATCACCAGTGTGATTCCTGTTGTACCAGACGGGATGGGCAAAGACTCCAGTGTAGTTTGTGCACATCGACAACCATGTACATTGGACCAAGGGCCCCAGTTTTGATGCTTCAATTGACAATACGACGTGGAGACTTGCAACTTGCTGTCTAGCATGTTTGCTGTAGAGGCGCTCAAGTGAGTGCTGACTGACCATTTCTGCTTGTTCGCTGTTAGCTCACAAAGACAATTTGTGAATCACGTGATGATCCTTGTTCAGACTATCATATCCACAAGCACATCAGTGGCTGCCAGAAATGGTGCGCAGCTCAGCCAGCAGAGCTTCAGCAGAGCCCCTATGAGACGCCTTGCCACTAAGCAAGGTGGCAGCAAGCTGCTTCAGAACTGAGAGCTTTGGATCCTGCATCTCATCTGCTTTGCTCACTAGCAGCTTGACACCTTGAGGAAGGAGTTTCTTGCCAGTCATTCCACCAACACAAAGGTGGGTGGCCTGCAAGCACAGAAGTTGCCAGCTGTTAGATGCGTTCAGAACCAGCTTGGTGCAGACACTTGTCAAGTCAACACGCTCATTGCCTTTGCGGGCAGTATAGGCATTCTGTAAACCTTTACACCTTGTTGCAAACACCTGGCAAGGTAAAGACGTACTCGTTGCAAACATGATCAGTCAGGAGGGTATGTACGGTCACTGTGAATGTGTGCAACATGCTGAAATGCTGTGGAAGATAGATCTGACAAAGTAGGATGTGGTGACTTACCACAAGAGCTCGAACGCTTCTGCACATCTTGAAGTACTCTTTGTCCTTAGCCATGCCAGCTTTCTGCCTGTAGTCAAAGATGTCTTGGCCAGTCAACAACCAGAGCAAGATGCATCCCAGACTGAACATGTCCTGGGCTGTCTTGTCCACTTTGTCCTTGAGCTCAGGGCGATCTGGCTCTTCATATGTTCTTAGAACCTCAGGAGCGGCATACGGCCAACTGGACTGTATATTGGTCTCAAACTCTGCAGAACAACAGCATACCATTTCCAACAAGCATCTTTGCATCCTATACAACGTTGTATGTTTGCGCTATGTTTGTGACACTTGCAATCTTGCTGCATGCATTGAACAATGCATCAGCTAAGCAGTTTTGCACTGTGCAGCTTACGTACAGCTGCTGGATTGCCTGTCAAGGGCGCAGATGGCAATGAGAGCTGTTTGCGAATGTGCGCTGCTAAGCTTGAAAATAGCAAAACGCCTGTGAATGAGCGCAAGCATGCCGCAAATCCTTGCTGTATGATCTTGACACAAGGTACATTGGCATCAGCCAAACACACAAAACAGCACCCTGCTGTTTGCCTCGAGCTGTATCCGCCAGTGTTCAAGCAGCACATCATGCAGACTTGTCAACTGGAGCCTAGCAAGATACTGCATATGCATTCAATTGCTTCAGGGTAAGACTGCAGGATCTTGACTTGGAATCACTCTCATGACAAGAATGAGACGGAGGAAGTGGAGATGCTGATGCATAGATAGGCTGCTCACCTGCTTTCAGCCTGTAGGCTGAGCCATAGTCAACTATCATGGGGTACACCACGCCGCCCCTCATCTCCACACAGAAGTTGGCCGGTTTGATATCCAGGTGAGCCCACCCAGCAGCATGAGTGTTACAAATGCCCTGCAGAATAGACAGGCAGGTGTGAGCAGCAGCAGACAGCCAGCAGGCAAGTCAGCAACAGCAGGCAGATAGATAGATAGACAGCCAGGCACACTTTGCAAATGCCCTGCAGAAAAGACACGCATGTGTGAGCAACAGCAGACAAGCAGGCTGGCAGGTGTCAGCAGCATGAGGCGGGCAGGGCAGAGAGGCAGCCAGCTGCGAGCAACTCAAGGCAGGCATGTGGGCAGTCAGGCATGAGTATGTGAGATGCCCTGCAGGTGGGCAACAAGAGACAGGCAGGCAGGCAAGCAGGCAAACAGGTATGAGCATCAAAGACAAGCCAGCAGGTGAGGCTGAGCAGCAAGAGACAGCAGGCAGGCAAGCACTTGTGAGTCAATGCAGGCCAACAGGGAGCTTGCGCAACATGAGATAGACAGGCAGGCAAGGAGATGTAAACAACATGCGCAAGCATCATGCGACCCAATTCAGCTGTTATATGACATTTTGTACGGTATGAATTGAGCTTGTACTTGATCATACCTGCACAATGCCTCTGAACAAAGGAATGACGTGATCAAGGAATCTGTTGAGGCCCTGTTGAGAGTCCCACGCTGTACTGCGCATCTGAGCCAACCCGTCCCTAATGGCAAGGTTCTCAATATATCTGCGCAGCGGATGCAATGTGACTTCATGCATGCTCTAGTCCCCTTGTGGGACGGCTATGCCGTTACATGCTCCTAATCAATGGCTGGCTCAGTGATAGATATAGATATAAGACTGCTATGTAAATGCATGCGTGCACAGCAGCATCAATCTGCCACAACAGAAAGTTGTGTATTTTGTAGGTTGCAAAGGGAGGTCACACAGGTATAATGTATTCAGGTCTCCAACTGCAGGCACGCATGAAGCAGAGCTGCATTCACAGGCTGTTCTTGCAAGCTTTTGCGCTCAGTACATAAGGTACAAAGTTGACAGTATGTTGTGAACTCCATGTACATACAGAAACAGCGTGATCGAACGAGAACTCCATGTACAGTCAGGAACCAGAGCATGTGGCTACAGATGCCATTGAAACAGGAACAGAATGGGAAGGGTAAGGTGGGGAGGGAAGGGGGAATTTTGCATGGGAGAGGGAGGGAAAAGGGGGTTTTGCTTGCTCACCCCATGACAATGACCAGGTAGCGGTTGTTGTTGACAGTGACACCGTTCTTCACAGCGTGCAGCAGTTCCACAGTGTGCTCCGAGCCCTTCACAGCCCGCATGGCATATAGCTCCCTCCTGGCTTGGTCCACAAGCACGTCATCGTTGCACAGGAGCCACTTGACAGCAGCTGGCACCCACTTTCCTTCTGCATTCTTGTACTGGGCACTGCAAGCATTGAGGGAGCTTCAGTGTGTCATGTGCAATCGTGCTGACACGTTGACAGAAAGATCCGCTTGACAGCAGCTTGTACCCATATTCTGTGTTTGTTCATATGCTGGGCACTGCAAGCACAAGCCAGGAATCAGTATTACAGGGCACAACAGTGTGCGCAGCTCTCTTCTGGCTTGATCCACAACTTCATCACAGTTGCACCGGGTTCACTCGTTAGCAGCTGGTACCCACTTGCCTTCTGCGTTCTTGTACTGGGTGCTGTCAGCACAAGCAAGTCATTGAGACATGGCAAACAACAAGCACATGCCATGTGACAGAAAGTCGACCTTACAGTCCCCAGTACCAACCACCTTTCTTCATGTGGACACTGGCCGCTGCATTGAAGCATGGAGCATCATTACATTGCGATCCACAACAGTGTGCAGGCATTGCTGCTCATAGAGTTTTTGTGGTGTGACAGACCTAGGCAATCAAGGCATTATGAATCGTTCTAGACTCTGCAGATCAATGTGCCTATTGGGTAAGTAAGGCTTGACACTGCCAGTACAGTGTCAAAGTGCTATGATTACTTTAGCTGGCAGTCCAGGTTGTTGAGGGAAGAAGTATGCTTAAGAGCTCGCTGTTGACTTGTAATACTGGATGAGCTGTGGTCTCACAATGGGCAGGCACAATTTGTTGATGTGGGGCAGCTAGGCAGAAATGAATTTCTGCTGGCAATGCAGATGTTCTTGCTGCTTCACTTGGTCAATCTTGACTTCAGATGCGGAGTAAGTTGGACAGAGGCAGATGGTGGTGAAGAGGACATAACAGCATCTGACATTGTCTTGTTATTGTACTTGTGATGTGCCAGCCTTGCTGTTATGCGTTGCATCCAGTCAGGCTGGACGTAACACACAAGAGCAACATAAGGCACAGCAGAGGTTTCCTGCTGGACCCTGCCACATGATTGCCAAGCTTAAGGCGCAATGCAGTAGGGCAAGCAGGAGACACAGTGAACAGGCAGAAGCAAGAGGCTTACTAAGTCAGAAAGCCCATGCTGCCCCTACCAACCAGACCCAAGTCCCTGTGTTTGGGATGCAGCTCATATTATGTAGCACTCCAGTGGCATGGCACCAAGCACCATGGCTCCTGGAATTCTGCCGCTGATGCACGGCACTGTCGGTCAAAGACCAGGCTGGCAAGCTGCATGTCCACAAGCATTCAATATCAAGAAGAAAACCAGAAGGAGAAGAGGAAGAAGAAGTACATAACATGCTTCAGCCAGCCAACAAGGTTGCTTACCATGGTTGTAAGCACATAACCATGTAAAGTAAATAAGTTTGTGTTCATCAGACTTGACAATAAGAACACCAACTTGAGTGATGCAAGGTCTGTGTGACAACCACATGGCATCCAACCAAATTAGCCTGTGCAGGCATTCTGCAAGAAGAGGCAAGCAGCTTGAACTAAAGTCTAGCAGTATCAGGTCGCGCTACAAAAATCATGTCAGCATTCGTGGCAGAAGGGCTTCATCAAATCAAGCATTCAACAGCGACTGCCAAAGGCCTAAATCAGTATGAGGGCAAGACAGACTTTGATACACACACCCCTTGCACTGATGCAGGCACAAGTCGTCATTATTCTTGCTGACATAACGTCTGTGGTTGCCAATCACAGACGTCACTATTGACAACAGAACAACCAGCAGAATCACCTGGCGCAACGTCAAGCTGGGCATACCTTGTCAACAAAGATGTGGTTAGCAGCTGCAGACTCCGTCACATTCTCTTCAGCAGGGCCTGTTGAGTCATCTGCAGCAGACCGTGTTGAAGCCTCAGCAGCAGCCACAGCAGTAGACTCTGGGGCAGGCAGCACATGGCTGGGGATGGGACCCCCCTCACCAGCAGGGGGGGTTCCCCGGCTGGGCAACACTTGGCTGGAGGTCATACTTCCCTCAGCAGCAGGAGAGGAACTCTGGTTGGGCAGCACGCTGATTGGGGAAGCTTCTCCATCGTCAGTACCCTTGCTGCTGCTGGAGGGACTGCTAGATGACTTGCCATCATCGCATATTGGGCTAGTGGGACTTGCACTAGTAGCCAAAGGACCAGCACTGGCTGCAACAACTGCGCTGGGCTCAGTCACAGTAGATGTAGGGACCTCATGGTAGGATGGGTGGCTGGGGGCTTGAGGGGGATTTTGGGGGTCTGAAGGGGGGTGGGGTGGNNGTGGAGGGGGGGGGGGGTGGGTCTGAAGTAGTTGCGTGACAACCAGTCCCACTTGCGGTGGGCTCAGGGTGGGTGGGTTCCTCAGGATGGCAAAGGGGTTGAACCACTGAGGGGTCAAAGTTTGGGGGTGCCTGGGGTGGGTAGGGGGCTTCAGGGGGGTTGAGGGGGTGGGCATGGCCTGAGTTTGCTGTGTGAGCTGACAGGGTGGGGCCTGCAGGGAGGGTGTGGGGGTCTGTGTGGGAGGGGTTGTGTGACAGGGGGGAGGGTTCAAGGATCATTGGGGGACCTGGGGGCCTAGGGTGTCTAAGGTCAGTGTAGGCTGCTGATGAAGTGGGAAGGTCTGAAGGGGTGTGGGGGTTGGGCTGGGGGCTGTTTGGGAGGGTTGCAGATGATGCCACCTGTGCAGAAAAACACAGCCAATGAATGCTGAAAGCCATGATCACAGCAGATTTTGCAAAAGACTTGCAGCAAGGCATGAGCTCACAGGCTGGTTGCAATAGCAGTGCAGGACAGAAACTGTGTAATTGATGCTGCAGATGATTGCGACATGGTCACTCCTGTTACTTATGTGGGCAACAAAATAGCAATTTTGGTTTTGTTGCAACAGTACAGCAGACCTATCCCAAAAGCTCAGTGATGCTGATAGATAACCAGCATGCTTAGACATGCAAAGCATCAAAAAGAAACAGAGCATGACTCACCCTGACCAAATCAGTAGACTCAGCTGCAACTGCACCAGGAATTGCGTCTGTAGCCTGGCTCTGGCTGCTGCCAGGAAGTACTGCCTTGACAATCTTGCTAGGAGAACCAGGGGGCGTGGCAGCCCTTGATGCACCAGACCCCAAAACTCTAGACGCATCAACCTGCACAGCAACACGGACACCAAATCAGCTATCAATCATGCCGCAGTTCAGGCGTAACTCAAAAGGCCACAAAAGACAGTCCATACATGCAGAGTTCGATGTGAAGTTTTGGTGTCTTTTGGACAAATGCTGGCAACTGACTCAGACCTGCACATGCTTGAAAACGCATGAGGGGTTGAGTTTCAGAAAGCAGTTGACTTAGACCTGCGCATCCTTGGAAATGCATGAGGGCTTGAGTTTCAGGATGTAAGCAATGCATCAGAAAATTCACCTTGGCTGTCCCTGTCGGGCTCCCCCTCAGCAGTGAAGCACCCCTGTCAGATCCAGTCAGCACTGCAGCCAGGTCAGCATGACCAGTGACACTGCCATTGGCGCTACCACAGATCTTCTGGGACCCGGAGACTCTGCTCCATGCAGTGGCCCATGCCTGGTAGAAACCCACAGCAGCATCTTTGGCACTGTGTCCCAGGCGTCTTGCTGAGCGGTGAGCTAATGCCTTTGCCTTGTTTGTGGCTGCTGACACTGACTTTGGGTCTGTCACAAAGCAGACTCTTGCCTTGAGGGCCTTGGTACAACCCACGATGATGTTGTGGGTGGTGAATGCGATCATTGCTGCCCTGGGTGAATGGTGTGTAAGCTTCTTCAGTAGAGCAGCAATAGCATCAGAGGTACCACAAACCTCACAAAGGGCAGCTATCACTAGGAGAATGATATAGGCTGACATGATGGCGTGCAGAGTCTGGATTGGCTGGCTCTCCAGAATGATCAGCAGCAACACTGTGGCTAAAGTAATGCCCACGCTGGTGAAGTGAACATGGCTGAGCAGGACCTTGATGGCCTGAAAAAGTGCTTGAAAGCTTCTGCGCAATCTCTGCTTAACTGTGTATACAAAGCTCTGCCAACTGTGCTTCACGCTGATACAAATATGCTCGGCTATGTTGACACCCTTCTGGAGGTAACAGCGGAGGTGAGGTATCTGGCTGAAGCTGGCTGCCATGTTGCTGCCTGCTGCTTGCACTCTGAGACTACATGTATGAAGGCTGCGCTTTGGGTGAAGCAAGCTAATGGGCATGGCCAGATGCAACGCACCGACTGCAGCTGCAGCATCTGACAGCTTCTGCAGGAGGGCGGTCAATGCAACTGGGGGCTTGCAGTTGCACAGACGCCTGACAAGCTTTGAGACTATTTTGCAGGCAGCGCTGAGAATGTATGAGCCCAACTGCCATGTTGGGTCAGGGATGATAGGTAGCACTTGGAAGGACTTAGCATCACCGCCGGTGCAGAGGAAGACTATGACAGCAGCCATCAAGCAGAGGGCATTCACGATTGGAGCCATGACCCTTGCAATGATGAAGAGTAGCAGCGTGACCCAGTTGAATGAGTCCAATGCATGCTCTGTTGCTGCATCCTCAATGAAGTCTAGTGCAGCACTCCCATATGTCCCATTGCACAGGGCATCAGCTTCCTGCATGGCATACCACAATCAAATTCTATCTGTGACAATGTTAGGTTGCAGTCAATCCTAAAGGTTTGATGAATCACGCTGCCTTGCACATGGTTTCAGTAAGTGAACTCATGGCCAAGCAATGCAATATGTTTAAAAGGATGCTGAACGGGCTTTGCCATGCCATGCTGATCTGGTGTGCAAAGCATAAATGCGCATAAATATGTTGTCATGATGTCAATGTCAAGAACGTCAGCAGAGACCCTGAACAGCAAATAACGCGGCAGTGATGAATCTGGTAAGTGTTGTGACAGACATGCTGCAAAGCAATTTGGGTATTGCCCCTGCAGTTGCCTGACAGGCAAGGCAGCATTGTTCTCAGATAAGGCAATCTGGCCATGAGAGTTTCATTTGCCTGTCAGGCGCCCCAAGAATCACCAGACTTGTGACAAGATGCAAAACAGAAAGAGTCGTGTCTCAAGCACAGATTGGGTCTACCATGCTTCAGAGCTTTGTCCCAAATGTATCAATAAAGCACACAAACTTGTCACACAGAGAGAAGATGATATGGCCATTGTCAGGTGATGCCATCAATTGTGGAGGTGACTTGACTGACCTGCTGCTGACCATGCTGACTGGCAAGCTCAGATGATTGAGCTTCTCCTGCAGTTGACCTGATGTCAACCTGCACCTCCTCTTCAGCAATGTCACCCTTAGATGAGATGCAGGAGGAATCAGCCCGGAAGGAAGAATTGCCTCTGCTGTCAAGCACCTGCAGGAACACCAGATACTTGAGTAGTAAAGTAGTAACCCACCAAAACATTCGAAAGGTATACAACAGATCTGGCATGGAATGACAACTGCAAACAAAACCCTGTGTGAATTAGTCAATGCAGCAGGCTCAAGTGAGTGAGCAATACAAGGAGCAGCAACTGTCTTGAAGCAAACAACAGGAAAGATGCTGCAGCAAGCTGGTTTGTGTTGCAAATTACATTCCTGCACGAGTCTGCAAGCTTGAGCGCTTCAGACTCACCGGCTGAGTAGCCTCTTGCTGGGTGGAATCAGCTGTCAGCGACACGGTCACCCGGGCTTTTGGGACTGCCTTTTGCAGCGTTCCTTGCTGCTGACTAGCGCAGGGTTCTTGCAGCAAAACTTCATAACTCGTAAAGCCCTGCCCAGACACCTGCAGATGTGCTGAGTTGTTACGATACATTCATATACAGCCTCCTCGGCCTGTGGCAGACTTGCAAGTATGGCACCTGTACGTATGTCTCGTCCTCCCTTGTTCTTAGCGGGACGAGGCAGCATCGCCGGCTAGACAACACGCCTTTGCCTCTGGCGTTGATCCATCTCAGCTTGGCTGAGAAGCGGGCTCTGATACCCATACTGAATCACAAGTGGATTTAAACCCAATCGTATGAACAAGTCATCTGGAACTATGCTTGAGACAGGTTGACAGCTGTTTCAACAGCGGTCAAAGCTGATGCCTGTGAATTCTGTACCACAAGCTTTATTTTGAACGTACGGCCGGGCGACAGTCTTCAGAATTGTGCAAAAGATACGCAACGACACAGCGCTGTTCTGAGGTTTGGATATCTGCGAAAGCAATAGAGAGCAGACAGTGCAAAGCGCTTGACAGTGTAAGTTGACACCGTAACTCAACGCAAGTGGTTCCGGAGCAGGCCTTGCTCCTGCTCAGGTGCCGCAAAACACTGCTTGGTGATTAGCCTCACGGCAATGAAGAATTCTGAGGCGTTCGCAAGCCTTCTTGTGAGTGCTGGCTGCAACTCTTTTTCGCCTTGACCGATCGCGTCGGCATCACTAGTCGTCGAGGGCATATCGCACGCACAGCTTTACACGCTCTGAGCTCACTGCACAGACGACTTCAGGCGCACCGTGGATCACAACGGCCTCATCAGTACATACAGTGACAGCAGCGTTGATCCAAACTTCTCGATCCTTGAGGCAACAAGTAATGGCTGCTGTCTCAACGACTTCAGTGTCAGAGGATAATGACACTGTCGTGAAGATGAGGCGCGCCAGCTCGCTTCAGGACAAAGTCAAGTCAGCCAAGATGTCGTATAGACTCTGTGGAGGCGCTGAGCGAGACAAATCAGCCAGGTCAGCTTCAGCTCTGACAACCATCAGCACCAACTGTGGCAGTTTCCCTGGAAGCATACATATGCTCTGCACACAGCCAGATGCAGGTCTTGTTTGGCTCCATGAGAGAGCACAAGCTTTCCAAGGTCTGAATGCTGCTGCACAAGACTCAGTACTTCATGGGGTTGAAACAAGTTCGTTGCTACAGTGTTGGTAACAAGTGCTTTGCTGCATTCATGGGTTGAAACAAATTCTTGCTGCAGGTTTACTGATTAGTTCTGTGCTACAGGAACTTCATTCCATGACCCACACAATCATGACTGTTGCTTGTAGTGAAGCGCAACATCACGAGTCCTTGCTGTTGCAATGGCAAAGCAATTGCATGGCTGAAGACACTGAAGCTATAGTAGGGCGGGTGCTGTCATGTGGCTCAAGACTGTTTTACCATAGCATGCCTGCTGCAGTGTTGCAGGACGTCTTGCAGCACCTTCTTGGTTGGAGCATAAAACTCATGCGCTTACTTCAAGACAGGGGTATGGCCTTTCACTAGCGAATAGGGGAAGTCGACATAGCGTCAACTACCATTAAATGAATACAGGGACTTGATGCACTCATACTGTTGCAATGTTGAGATTGCAGCCATTAAGGCCATCACTGACTACGTCACCCTCGACTTTAGGCTCAAATTTACCTCCTACACCAGAGCGTGATTTCGTGTCTGTCAGGCTGCAGATCACAGTGCTCGGGCATCACAATTCACGTCAAGACAAGAGCATGACCAGAAACAGGCAGAGTGTTTTGCAGACTCTATGGAGGAGCTAAGCAAGACACCTCAGCCAGTCCTGCAGGTGACTCGAGTGCTTCCCCGGCTTGTTGCATGAGACAGCAACAATGCTGGACATTTACTGCAGCATGCAATGTGTACCTCAGCGTTTTTGCTGCTGCACAGAGGCTGGACAGAATAGTAGAGGCTGCACCAGATTTGGATGGTCAGTTCAGGGTGCTAGATATTGGTGCAGGAACAGGCGCTTTGATACCCCATTTGCAGGTGATCTGCTCACTGGTGTGTTGAATGCAACGCCTCTCAAGTGGCACCCTTACCAAAACGTCCTTGCAAATGCAGAAACGAGGTATTCAGGAGACCTTGGCAGTAAACGTGACCCCAGCAATTCTTGAGGCTCTGCAGCAACAGTTTTGTGGCAGCAAGCCCATAGCCGGCAATGAGGCACAAGTACACACTTGGCTGGGAGATGTGCAAAGTCTTCCTGCCTACCAAGTAAGGTCTGTCGTTGTCAGCTCTGCTTCGACAGCAAATATCATTGCACAAAACCAAGCCAACAGTCAGCTAGGGTGGCAATACTGCCTTTGAACAGGCATGCATCAACCTGACCACTGGGCAAACGCTTGTATGCAGTGTGATGCTTGTAATGTAATGTGTGTCAGGACAGTCTGTGCTGCACTCATAATCTAGCATACAAGGAAACAGCAGACATATTTGGTCATGGTAATCTTCAAGTTCCCTTTTTTAAAAACCTTGTAGCTACAATGTGGTTGGGCGGTCAACACAAATGTATTGGAAATGCGCTGATGCCTCGACTGCACGCTGCTGACCTGCAGGCGCAATTTGATGCAGCATTCTACAATTCCATCTTTGGGAATGTATATGATCAGCTTGATAATCTGCTCAGAACAGCACTTCAACTAAAGCCAGGTAGGAGCAATTACCTAGTACTGCTGAGTGATTTATCGCCATATAAATTCTGTGAGTCATTAGATGTGGCACACGTTCCTTACAACAGAGCTTACCTGCAACGCATGGCGACTAGCGGCAAACAGGGGCACACTTAGCCTTCTCTCATTGGCAGTTTGAGCATCAGCGCCTTTGCTGTACAAGTGCATGACTATTTTGCATTCACAAACTTCTCTCAACAAGCATTCCCGACATCATTGGCACAATTTACAAGTCTAGAAGCAGCCAAGCTGATTTCCATGCAGGTGGATGCAGCATCATTAGTCATCCTTGGGGAGGAAGTCGCTGAATGAGCAGCTACATCAGAAGTACCCAGAGACTGTGCCTCACCCCTTGCCTGATCAGGCACAGCTAGAAGCCCTCACTGTTGACTTCCCGCTGCGCCTGGTTGACTATGTTGATGAGTCCCAGCTGTATATTGCAACCCTACAGGTGAGTCAACAGCAGTCTGCAGCCAGTTATAGCATTCGGCCGTATTGCATCTGGTCATGCTGCCTGACAAAAGACACTGCCTTGTAGCTTCTCTCATTGTACAGCCAAAGTCATCTCTCTTGTATGTGTCGCGTACTGCATGGGAGACCAGCACCAAGCCTTACCAGAGCCTACTTTGGGGCCTAGCTGTTCCATCAAGATTGTGCCTGGCATGAAGGTCGCCAAGACTGTGTCGCTATGCTGCTTGTGAAACATTGCTATTGCTGCTTGCAAACACACAAGCTTTGACTCATTACAACCTTCAGGTTCCAGAGAACTACAAGCTACAGCGAGATCCTATTCAGCTACATGGGGATGTGACCTCTGGTTTTGGACGTGGCAGCAAGCAGTTGGGCTTTGCTACAGCTAATCTGCCTCTCAAGCCCCTGGCACAGCAGCTACAGGGCCCTCCAAAAAGGTGAGTCCCCAGGGCTAAGCAGGAAGCAGGAGGCAACACTGGGAGGAAACTGGGCTGCTGCATGCTTGCATGCACCAATCCAGGGGCTATCACCTGCAGATGATCACCAGGTACTTTCAATCACTACACCTACTCATGCAATTGAGCAGAGGTGGCATTGTGTGCGTGAAGTACTCATACTCAGCTGACAGTCTGATTTGCAGTGGGTTGAGACAGGATCTGTCCTGGGCTGAGCAGCTGATGCACATTGATAACAAATACACTATTGGGCAAAGAATTCGATTCCGCTTGATTCATGCCTAAGTGCGCAAAGACCAGGAACTGCTGACTAAAAGTTCTTGGTTTGCACGCACCAGGCAGGATTTTACAAGCTTGCCAACAGCAGCTGATGTCGAGCATGAGTGGGAAGGCTGTCAGATCAGCAAACCTGTTGAAGGACATTACAGCCTGAGCATGTCTCAACAATGTCGGAGATGCCAGATGAGCTGCTCTCTGCTTGATGACCCTCATGCAGCAAAGCAATCAATAACAGTTTGCTTTCATGCACTGCAGCAAACCAGGACCGCCAGTCATGATGCTGGTTGCTGGTTTGGCACCATCAACTACCTTGCCCTGCAGAAGAAAACACATTGTTTTTTGGGACGCTGATCATAGCCTTTGCCTGTTTGTTCAGGACAGCATGACAATGCAGACATATATGTGTATAAGCCAGCATTTGCTGCACACAGCACAGATGTTCTTTGCCAATACCTGAACAGTCAACCTGTGTGAAGATCACTGCCTGCCAAAGACCTTCTGGGACCCAGAGACTCTGCTCCAGGCAGGTGCCCATGCCTGACAACGAAGACAATAGCATCAGATTTTGGATCTGATCTCCTCATCAGTTTGTACTGAAAGCCACAGCCAGGTGCGCGGGTTGCAGCTGGCACAGCAGCTCTGGAAAGGCAAGAGGGCGCGCCCTGCAATTCTGATTGCTGCTGCATGAACTCAGTGACTTGATGTATGCTGTTTCTTTTTTGTGCTGTCCTTCAGTGCTGTCTGGTGCTTTTTTGATGCTGTGCTTTAGTGTTGTCTTTTGGTGCTGTCCTCTTATTGCAAACTCATATACGGTGCTGCAGCTCACCAGTTGACGCCCAACATAATAAAGCTCTGCACATCAGCTTTTGAGAGTGCTAGCAAAGCAACTTGGCCAGTGGTAGCATAAGCTGCATAGCTTGCCAGGCAGTGTCACATCAGCTGATTATGAACTAGTGCGATGTTTTGCGCCTGAGACAACGCTGAGGGCAGAGCTAAACTTCAATGCTGACTGTGGACTTCACGCTCAATGGATTTGCTTGTTCAGGGATAGCATGTAGTGAGGAACTGCTCCTCACAGTAGCTTGTTACATTTAGTGTTTGAAGTTCTATTTGTGCATTTAAGTTACAGTTGACCAATCACAGAACTCATGGGACACAAGCAGTACTCACAGTCTGATTTTGCTCGCAGCAGATCATGTCCCTCTTGTAAGTTCAAGTAAGCCTTGGAGTATGTGCAAATGTCGTGTCTGAACCAATCTGAGACTAATGTATCAAAAGCAATGAAACACCCTTGCTGGCTTGTTGTACCTGATACGAAATACTCAAGATGCATCAGCATTCGAACCAGTCAAATTCTGTCATCTACAGCACATCTGGATCTATTGTAAACATTGTGTACTGTGGCACATTTTGGATTGCCGGCTGACTCAATTCACCGTATGTATGTATAAGCTACGCAGTTGTTGCACTCAGGCAGCTCCATTGTTCATTCTGCTCAGCGATATGCACAGAGACACGCCAGCTGCAAAAGCAGCCCATCCATATCCAGTACAATTGCAAGACTGTCTTGATTGCTCTATGCACGGCATACAAGTATATACACCGTTCACAATCTCTACTCGTATACACTTTTGTCCCCAGTCTTCAACAGGCCAAACATGCATCTTGTCATAAAGCAGATCGTCAAAGTCATCCCACAATGTACATTGAGGCTTGGGGACATTGATAGCTGGGTCACTGATCAGCAAGCACACCTCAGACTTTACCAAGCTCTTGCTGCCTACTGAAGGCAGCTGCCAGGTGCTCCAGATCTTGCGCGTGCTGCAGGCGCACTCCAGTCAAGTCAATAGACTTCAGATTTTGTGCATCTGACAAAGCAGTGAGTCTATCCCTCGATAACTGCAGCTGCCCCAGTGCAGCATAATCTGTTTCACCCGAGTCATGTAATATATTGTAAATCCGAATCAGGATCCAGTCCATACATGGGCATGACTTGACTAAACTTTTGACGCCTTCATCAGTGAGCTTGAAGCAGCTGGCTGCATCTGAAATGTTTCGCCTGTAAAGTCAGTGCAGCGCACAAGGTGGAGGATTGTCAGGCAGCCCATTGGTTGCAGCTGCTGACAGCAAGTGTCATCAAGACCGCAAAGGACTAAGCTACAAATCTTCAAGCAGCCTCCTGACAAGAACTTAAAGGCGGCTTGGTCCATGTCTTGACATTCACGAAGCTCAATGACTACATTGGGGCGGGATGCTTTGCCCAAGACGCCAGCATCTTCTACAGTCGTTATTTGGGTCTTGAGCACAAGCAGGTTTAGACGTGGCAGTTGCTGAATTGCCAGATATGTCTGACTGTCCCAGGAAAAGCTGGTCAAGTGCAGGTGCTCCAGCTGTGCCTGATTGCTAAGCAGGACCCCAGGGCATGCTGCATGTCGAAGACATTGTAGAACTAGATCCTGTAGTGTGCTTAGATGAGACAGTGCCCGAAGTGCGCTTCGCCTTGAACGGTGAGATGAAGCGTGACTAAGCTGTCAAAGCTGGCCAGGGAAGAAAGACAGATGTTGTCAGCTGCTGGAATAGCAGTGCTTGCAATGCACAAGCGCTCAGGAAAGTTTGTTCTAGAAAGCGCAGCAAAGTGTTCTGAAGTGAACAGTGAGCGTGCAGCATCCATGTCATCACAATACACCATTAGAGACCTGTATTCTACCACGCAAGGTGTGATGCAGTAAACGAAGGGTGCCAAAGCATGTAATGGGTCAGCTGGGGGTGTTTGATCAGAATCTGCTTGCACTTCGAGTTGGACTACGATGCCTAATTTCAAAAGCCTGCACGCTGAAGCAGCTGCCCGTAATGCATGCTGAACGACATCTGCTTTGTCTGTCAATTGGACATCAAAGCGCAAATAACTCCGGGCCTGGAGGTGTATGCCCTGCATCAGAAATCCAGCTAGAGGCCTCTTCAAAGTGCTATGTTCAGCGAAATCTGCTTGAGCGATATTCACCAGGCATTCGACATCTTCTAGCACCTTGGCGAGTGTTCTTGCCTCCAGCAGCTCGTCTACTATCAGCCAAATGTGGACTTTAGGGCAAGGTGCAGATGCTAAGTGCCGGCATAAGGCTTTTAGCTTTGGGACCACATGCCGCTTGTTGCATGAGATTGCAAGGTTAAACTGCGCTGTTTGTCGCGCTGCGGTGCACCAGACTTTCGACTCTTGCCTGGCCTGCCAGCAGTCTTTGGCTGACAGGTTTGTCAAGATTTTGGTCACAATCTCGAGTGGTGCTTCACCAAAGTCGCTTCCATGCAGCGTTTCAGCTTGTACTCATGCCCTCATCAACTTTGTCCCAGACTTGCTGGCCGCACCATCACAAGGCGCCGACTGGAGACAGGTTGACAGCACATGCCGTACAAGCTTACAAAGCAAAAGGCGGGTCTAACCAAAGCCATTTGCCAGTCCGCACAACACGGCCATTCAGCTCTGCGTCTGCAACAAAGGAGCATGAGCGCGTGTAGTTTATCTACCGTGTTGCCGGCACTGGTCATTGAGTCGGCAGCAGTTCGAATTGAAGTTTGATTTGCGCATGCAAGTGCTCGACTTTTGACTCTGGCTTCGGAGCAAACTCTGAACCCATTCGGCAGTGCGGACGCTGCGGTCAGACGCAACGGACCCCTATCATACCGCTTTGGCTTCGCTCAATTGTGTTGCAACCTAGCACCAATTGTAACCATTGTTGTCGTTGCATATGCTGTTCGCAACAGATACGTTGTTGACGTGCATGCCTCGTCTCCAGCCCTTCGGCTCCGGCCCCGCAACTGTTGTCAATATGCGCCAGCTAAGGCATTACCAGCAGCGCCGCAGTCGCACAGGGAGGCCCCATATCCGGGTAAGCGACTCTCACCCTGATCCTCAACTTTTAGCTTCAGAGAAGGAGTACTTGTGTGTCAGGCTGCAGATCACAGTCCCCGGGCACCACGATTCACGTCAAGACAAGAGCATAACCAGAAACAAGCAGAATGCTTTGCAGACCCTGTGGAGGAGCTAAGCAAGACACCTCAGCCAGTCCTGCAGGTGAGTCAAGTGCTTCCCCAGGCTTGTGGTATGAGTCAGCAACACTGCTGGATGAAGATTTCAACCCAGTGTGTATGTTTCAACAATTTTGCTGCTGCACAGAGGCTGGACAGAATAGCAGAGGCTGCAGCAGGCTTGAATGGCAACTCTAGAGTGCTAGATATTGGTGCAGGAACAGGAGCTTTAATATCCCATTTGCAGGTCAGTTGCTCACTGCTGTGTTGATTGTGTCGCCTGATCAAGTGGCAGCCTTATTAAAATGTTCTCGCAAATGCAGAAACGAGGTATTCAGGAGATCTTGGCAGTAGATGTGACACCAGAAATGCTTGAGGCTCTGCAGCAACGGTTTTGTGGCAGCAAGCCCACAGCAGGCAATGAGGCACAAGTACGTACTTGGCTTGGAGATGTGCAAAGTCTTCCTGCCTACCAAGTAAGGTCTGTCCCTATTGGCTCTGCTTCGACAGCAAATATCATTGCACAAAACCAAGTCAACAGTCAGCTAGGGTGCCAACACTGTCATTCAACAGGCATGCATCAATGGTCATTGGAACATTGCTTGTAACCCAATGCATGGATTGTAATGTGTGTCAGGTCAGTCTGTGCTGCACACATGATTTAGCTGTAAAGGGTTCAGCAGACGTACTTTGTCAAGCAAATTCTCAATATACCTAAGCTGTCATCAACTTACAGCTTACATCTGTTTGGTCTTCCAACATACAGCATGTTGCCAATTGTTTACGCATGCCTTGAGTGTGTGCTGCTGACGTGCAGGCGCAATTTGATGCAGCATTCTACAATTCTGTTTTTGGGAATGTGTATGATCAGCGGGATGATCTGCTCAGAACAGCACTTTTACTAAAGCCAGGTAGGAGCTGGCTCACTCTTGCTGAGTAAAGTATTGCCATATGATGTCTGTGAGCCATCAGATGTGGCACATTCCTTATGACAGAGTTGACTTGCATTGCATGGCGACTAGCGGCAAACATGGACACAGCCAGCCTTCTCTAACTGGCAATTTGAGCATCGATGCCATTGCTGTACAAGTATATGACTGTTTTGCATTCACTTTTTCTTCTCTCAACAAGCATTCCTGACACCATGGGCACAATTCATCAGTCCAGAAGCAGGAAGTGCTGACTTTTATGCAGGTGGACACATCATCATCAGTCATCCTTTGGGGAGAAAGTGGCTGAATGAGCAGCTACATGAGAAGCACCCAGAGACTGTGCCTCACCCCTTGCCTGATCAGGCACAGCTAGAAGCCCTCATTGCTGACTTGCCGCTGCGCCTGGTTGACTATTTTGATGAACCCCAGCTGTATATTGCAACCCTACAGGTCAATCAACAGCAGTCTGTAGTCAGATATCGCACTCGGCAGTATTACATCTCGTCATGCTGCCTTACAAAAGACACTGCCTTGGTAGCTTCTCCCATTGTACAGCCAAAGCCATGTCACTTGTCTGCGCCACATTCTGCATGGCAGACCGATGTCAAGCCTTGTCGTTTTCCTGCTCTAGGGCTTTCTTGTGCTGTTTTATCAAAATTGTGCCTGGCAGGAGTGTTGCTAAGATACAAGCCGCTTCCTGCCGCAGAGCAGTCGCTATCATTGAAGCACTCAACATGTAGCGTCCTACATGTTGCCAGCTTGTCGCAGTTGTGATGCCGCCTGTGCATGAAACTGTGGTTTTGCTGCTTGTTGACGCACAATCATTGACTCATTCAAAACTTCAGGTCCCAGAGAACTACAAGCTGCAACGAGATCCTCTTCAGCTGCATGGGGATGTCACCTCTGGTTTCGGACGTGGCAGCAAGCAGATGGGCTTTGCTACAGCCAATCTGCCTCCAAAGCCCCTGGCACAGCAACTAAAGGGCCTTCCAAAAGGAGTGTACTTTGGGTAAGAGCAACAGATGTACAGGCAGAGCAGTCCTTGTGTTGCGTATCAGCAAGTGATGACAGTTCATGCGGACAGTAAAAAGACTTTGTTCCTTGTTGTTGTGCTACTTGCGTCATCACGCACTGCTGGGTCCTCGCCAGCAAGGGTCCTTGCCAACAACTTTTGGCAGGCTGCTCTGTTTGCCTGTTGGAAGCTTTTGCATGCTGGAGATGACTAAGCATCAACAACAGAATGTGTGTCAGGGCTTCTTGACAACCAAGCATACAGCAAGCGCATCACTGCATGTTGCTGTGTCAGTTGCCAGCCTACATGTTATAATCTGTGGCTGTGCTAAGCTTCTGCTATGTGGATTGTCAGTATAAACCTGTGCTCAAGGAGCTCATGCAAGCAGGTGCAATGGCTACTGCCCCTGCACAATGCCTCAATGCACATTGTGAGCTCATGCCACATCCAAGCATGCGCATCACCGGGAGCCATGTGGTTGTCGCACGTGATCAGGGCCTGCATCCCCTGACTGTCTTTAACTGTTTGGGTCTTTGCAGGTGGGCACGCCTGTGCAGCAAAGAGCATCCCAAAATGGACACTGAAATTCACAAAATGGTGATGAACATTGGCCAGAATCCCACAGTCAACCCAGCTGATGCTGAGACCACAGTAGAGCTGCATGTGCTGCATAAATTCAGCAAAGACTTCTATGGGCAGCCTATGAGAGCCATTGCTTGTGGCTTTATCAGGTAAATCAGATTGCTTGCAGGTAATTGCAGTTGCCATGTATATCTGCAGAACACGAGCTGTAACAGCCATCTGTGTTGATGATGATGTTCCACAAGCTCTTGCCGGTTTTGCACTTTTGGCATCGCTTTTGACATTGAGGTCACACTTGCCCTGATATGGGCAGCAAATCTGATGCTTCTTGCAGTTGATTCATATGATCAGCTTTGTCTTGTGATAATCAAAGCTGTACAGCAGCAGCTGCTATAGCAAAGTTTGCTGAATTGGTCCAGAGCATTTACTTCTGATTACATGCGTCTGGCAGGTGCTGCCAAAGCACTTTTCTGATGCTGTGTGCTTGTGCAGGCCTGAGATGAAGTTTAAGGGCATTGCATCGCTTATAGCGCGTATCAGGACAGATGCAGGCATCGCATCAAAACAGCTTGATACAGCAGAATGTCAACAGCTGATGACAAGCACCTTCCTGTCTGACTGGCAGTGACAAGCGCAGTCCTGCTCGCACTCACTCAATTTTGGGATGTTATCAAACACTTCAAATGTCTGCTCAAGACATACTAGCAATACATCACAGCGTGTCAGCATGCGAGTTGCCTGGACACGGTTCAGTCTGTAAATGCCCAAGCGTACAGCTGAAGCAGCATTTGCATGCAGTGCTCACTGTACATCTTGCATAATTGCACTGAGCTTGGTACTGCCAGCCTGTTGCTGCTAGAGTTTGCTATTGCTTTTGGGCATGAGGAGCGCAGCTGAAATGCAGCCTGATGCAGTTATTTATGTCCATATCTGCATGTCAAACACTTCTACAGATGCAGGCTGCAGATGAGAAAGCGCAGTATGTACAGCTTCTGCAAAACTGCTCATGGTCTGTACTCAGCTTTTGCACCTCACAAAACAAATGTACAGAAGGTCTATGCCAGAGACTACAAATTGTTCTGATTCAATTGTCTTCCCCCAAACGCGCCAGCCTGCTTGCCTGCCCACCTCTCTGCGTGTTTCTAGACATGAAGCCAAGACTGATAGCTGGTGTTCCGTGAGCAAAGTGATTGTAGTTGGGCTGAGGCTGAAGCAATCCTGCAGCTGCACCAGCAGCTGGGTGTGCAGCAGCGGGTGCTGCAGGAGGTAACATACCCACAGGTGCTGCGGGCGGTGCAACACCTACAGCTGGTGCAGCAGGAGGGGCCACACCCACTGCGGGTGCTGCATAGGGGGCAACACCCATTGCGGGTGCTGCAGGGGCAGGCATGGGGAAAGGGGCAGGTGCCGCTGCCAGGGGTGCTGCAGGCGGGGCCACAACCACAGCAGGTGCTGCAGGGGCAGGCACGGGCAGAGGGGCAGCTGGTGGGGCAGGTGCAGCTGCCAGGGGAGCTGCAGGACCTGGTGCAGCTGCAGTGAGTTCTGCACTGGATGTTGCTGGTGCTGCTGGGGCTGCTTATCCTGCTTGTGCTGCTGCTACAGCAGAGCTGGATGCTCCTTCAGTCTGCCCCTGTGAACCACTTGGTGCTCCTGATGAGCCATTTGCAGCCTACAAAAACAAGTGAAAAGCTAGATTGTCTGAGTGTACAGCATGCAAGCTGCTTGTCTTCAGTGTGCAATGTGCAGATTTGCATCCTGGACATCACTCAGCAGACTTTGTGAGCTAAAATGCGTCTGCTTATTTTCATGATGTCATTGAAACACTTGGGGTTTGGCCTGTGTGCAGACATGTGTAGTGCTGAAAAGGACTGGTCTAGGAAGAACCCCAAAGTTGTGCAACAGCAGCAACGTCAGTCACACAGCATTGAGTGGCATCGGCAAAGGCAGATTGTTGGGAATAATCACCTGTTGAGGGTGCTTGTTGGAGCCGGAGCCGGCTTGCACTTGTAGGTTCTCTCCGACGGGGTTGGGTGCCGACGCCTCATGTTCATCGTTCATCTGCATCGACAAAAGAGGGTGTCGTGAGGTATGATCACCAAGGCGAATAGCAGCTCGAAATACCGTCGTTCACAAAGTTTTAGCAGCGAGGCGTACCTTGTTGAAGGGGGTCTTGAC
This sequence comes from Trebouxia sp. TZW2008, assembly GCA_002118135.1. NCBI lineage: Eukaryota > Viridiplantae > Chlorophyta > Trebouxiophyceae > Trebouxiales > Trebouxiaceae > Trebouxia > Trebouxia sp. TZW2008. The sequence continues at coordinate 44,963 of BDIU01000352.1, forward strand.
AACGAAGAGAGGTGGCCACCCCGCTACACAGCTGTACAGCGGTGTCGACAATGGGTGAGCCTTGTGGGACAGCGCTGTTGCCTGATGGGTGAAGCAGCTAGCAAGCACAGTGATCAGCCGCCTGACAAACTTCAGCTTTATGAAGCGCAAGATAGGCTTGTCATGCTCAGCACGAAAGGGACTTCAAAAGATTGAAATGGGCAGGACCTGGTCACGCCAGGGTTCAAGCTATTACCATATCACATGTGCTTTTTACAGACGACTCCATGCAACAGAAGACCTGGTGTCGGCGCTATGTCCAATTGCGCTAGTTTTACTGAAGCAGCACGAAATGTGAAGCATGCTTTCCCTTGCTCAGACGAAGATGAGTTTGCTCTATATAGATAAAGAGAGATATATCTCATTGACAAAAATGCAGCGCTATTGTATATACATGATCCCTTCGGATGCCTGCAGGCAGTCTGCGCAGCTGGGCTGGACGTTGACTGAGTAGCATCACTTCTTGAAATTGCAACGTGTTTGTGCACCAGGTTGTTAACTTCATTAACGAAAGACCCATCCTATGCATATGTCTGCATGGCTAAGACATAGAAATCTCGCCTCATGCTGTCTAAGCTATATCTGATGCAACCAAGAAATTTCAAGGGCGCATCGGGAGTAATTACAAAACTGGCAAAACCCACATCACGGCTTATACACCCTAATATTGACACAGCATAGAATGCCTGTGCGACATAAGGCACACTGTGAGTCGCACTCTATCTCACAACAAAAAGGCTCTGGCATAACGCTGCACCTTGTCCTCACATCACCTTATTGCTTCAAGCAGAGAGGAGGCTGTCATCACCAAGCATCGATTTTTGGCCTTGTAGGCCAGCATGCTGCTTGCAATTTCAAGCAGAGCAGCAAGCTTCACATTTTGGGTGTTCTGTGCAGCATCAAGCAATGTCGCCAGCGGGCCCATCTGCTGCTTTGAGAAGCTTGCATGGCTCATTTCAGTAGCCTGTAGAACTTCTGCCAGCTTGTCTGCCTGTCAGAGCAACACAAAAAAGTCAGACTTGTCAACTCACGCCCAGTCTCCTTGCATGAGCAAATGGCAATTGCAAGCAGCAAGACACAGTCTCCAGCTTTTGGCACAGCAAAAGTCAGCGCGGCCTGTCATGACAACACAAGGACAGAAGCAATAAATGCATCTGCAGCACAGAAGCATATCACTGCCTTCTTCTTGCAGTCGGTTTCCTTGCATGATCAAATGACAATTGCAAGCAGCAAGACACAGTCCTCAGCGTTGGCACACCAAAAGTCAGTTTCATTTGTCATGATAACACAAGGACAGAGACTCAAATGCCGTTGCAGCATAGAGGCATACCATGTCTCCTTTCTTGTTGATCAACAGGCACACTATGACAAAATCCTCCTCGTCAGCTTCATACACCTCAGCAGCTAACTCTGCTGACACATCAAAGACAGACTTGCCAGTCAGCATCTCAACCAGGATGCAGCCCAGACTATAGCTGTCTTGGAGCTGGAAATCCGCCTCCACAGACTCAAGCCCTTGCACAAGCGTCCTGAGTACTTGAGGGCTGGCATACTCATATGTAGACTGGAAATTCAATATCAACTCTGCAAGAAAGATAAAGGTTAGCATGATTGCATGGCAAGGAATTGCACCAATGCGCAACAAAAGCCATTGCACCAGGTTGTCGACAGGAACATGTGTAACAAGCATTGCTGCGCTTGTTTGATGCAAAGACATGCTAAACTTTGGTGGATACTACTCAACCACAAAGAGCTTGTCATGACAGTATGCATGTTCATCTGCATGCGTGAAGGCATGTAGACCACACCATGCAAATAGCTCACACAACATTAGCATGTATCTGCATGAAGACAGTGAGATGATTGTTCAGATCTAGCAATGTACTCACTTGTGCCGAGGGGGTATGCAGATCCAAAGTCTATCAATTTGCCCATCAGACGTCCATCAGTGACCTCCAAGCATGCATTGTCTGGCTTCAGATCAAGGTGAGCCCAGCCAGCAGCATGCATTTCCATCACACCCTGCAAAAATAAGCACAGTATTTCACCTCTTGAGGTCAATAGGCATGATCCGTCAACACATATGTACTGCATTTCTTGGCCTCACATACAGTCATGAGTTGATGTGCAGAGACAACAGAAGTGAGCTCTTGTAGTGTGCAAAGCTGGTACATACTGTTTTGATACAAAACTACACAGAAATGCACCATGCTTGGTCCAACAACACTCAAGCTGACAGCAGCAGCTATTCAGACGCTTTGCTGTGAGTGTTGTCACCTCTCCACAGGCCGCTTGAACTGGCATTTAGGGCAAGCAAACTGTAATCAAGCAAGCAAGCCAGCAACTTTTGGCGTGTGTTTGCGCAAAACTTGCCTGAACAAGCTCTTTGAAGACATGGATAACTGTGTCCAAGAAGGCATCCATGGCTGGTGATGAATCCAACACTCGCAGACCAGACAAATAGTCCATCAATCCCACATTGTTGATGAACCTGCACAAGGCAAATGTCATATCAGTCTACTGACTTCATGGGCAATGCACTATTGATTAAGGTGTTAGTCATCAACAATGGCGCAATGCAGGCAGCATGCTCGTAGGAAGCTCACAGGAAGCAGGATAACTGCTCAATTGGCCACTCAGAGTTCAAGTGCACTGTGGGTTGATTGCGCAGATGCTTTTTGTAGAAGCAAAGCAGGCGAGTGACTTCGCCTGTACCCAAGATGCCACACTTAAAATTCGCCTGCATTGCCAGTCACTGCAATGCCCACAGCATGGGAGCTTCAGTGTCTTGCTTGGGTCACAGATGCGTCTAAGTCAGCACCAACAGGATGCAGACAAGTCGATGCTATGCATTCATTCTCACCCCATAGCAATGCATAGGTGAGGTGCGCCGTCAATCTCTATGTAGTCAGGGTGACTGTACAGCAACTTAGCCACGCGTGCACAGCCTTTCACAGCCTTCATGGCATCCACTTCCCGCTTGATGGCCGCTTCATAATCAATACCTGGGGTGGACGGATAAATCCTGAGCCACTTGACAGCAGCAGGCGTCCATGCCCCTTCGTCATTCTTGTACTGGGCACTGCAGTGACAAGCATGACAACTGTTAGTCATCATATTAAGAATCTGCTGTTTCTCATGCAAACTGTGAATAAACAGAGCACATGCAAACTCCGTGAACTGCATGATCTTGCTTTGACAGCTTGAGGTCCTGTCGCCGGACTGATTAGGGAAAACACTCAACAGTGCAACAACACGCAATTTGACTCGTGCAGAATTTTGTGTCACAGTTGGCCCCAGCTTAAATGAGCATCTTGCTGAAAATGTGCTGCATCACTAATTCGCTGAAAATATGCCGTAGTCACAATTCTATTCAGGACGTCAAGTTATTAAGGGCAGAGAAATTTATGCAAAAAACAGCTGCAGTCACACAAGCAAGAGTGGCAGGAGGCAGATGTGGCAAGGAGGGCTTACTATGTCAGCCATCCCTGGGCGCCCCTGCCAATCTCATAGACCTCATTGGCATACACCTTCTCATCCAGGACCCAGAAGTCTGAGTTCCATTTGGCAGGTACTAAGCGCCAGTCATCATTGCAGTTGGCCAAGAAGCTGCGCGCCTTCTTGTTCCAACTTGGGCTTGCCAGCTGTGACCACATCAAGAGTGTCAGACAAGCATATGCATGGAAATGCAATTCAGTGTCGCCATGGCCGCACACCTTACGGCTGCTATGCCTACAACAACCATGAGTACTGTACAGGGCAAGAATGGTTGTATGTTGGCATGAGGGCAGATCTTCACAGCTTGAATACTCAGACCGTCTTGCCTGAAATGTTCTGTGGCATACACTACGTGCTGGTCTAATTTGTCATGCACTCACAATACACAGGGTTTGTCAGCTTGGCATCATCCATATTCATAAGCTCAAAACCTCACTCATCCCTTCTATGCATGCACATGAATTGAGACTTCAGGTTGTGTGGCATGATACACACCTCAGGCAGCAGCACACAGGGACCCTTGTCAGGACTGGATCCAATCTCCTGTGTAGCATCTACACCATCAGCTGCAACGCCAGCGCTGGCTGCTGCTTGTGCGCCGGCCTCACTCACAGTCTCACCCTTGACGCCAGCAGCAGCAGCAGCAGCAGATGTGACACCATCTGCTCACAGTTGCCAGCCTGATGTTGAGGAATGGCACTTGGCTGGCCATCACCTGATGTCTGCACAGCGAAGGCCAACGCTGCTCAGAAAAGGTCACCAGGCAGCGAAACAGTACATCATTGGATCTCTAACTGAGTCGCTGACTGCTCTTCACACAGAAGTCAGCAAATCACCCAGACGGCGCCCAAGACGGCTATCACGCCAAAGGAACAGTGTCTGTGGACGAAGGGCAATGATGATGACCTGCACATCTATGCACACTGCTCTAACAGCAAGCCAATATCCCCCATGTACAGCGGTCCTATCCCCATCTTGCCATTCCACTGCACAATACATGGCAGGACTGCACAGAAGCTGGTAGGAGGTATACCTTGATCACAGAGGTGTCGCCATGAGCTGCAGGCTCAACTGCAACCTCCTCATTGCTGGCCAGAACCTCCTGGTTTCTGTCAACTCCATGGGGGTTTGCCACGGCACTGCTCTCATTGCCTGGCTGAGGTGAGATGGATGGCTCCGTAGTGTGAAGCTCGCTGTCTGTCTTAGTGGAGACCAGGGGATCAAGGGGGAAAGGCTCAGGGGGGGTGGGGGCATGGGGGTTGAGGGCATGGTCATGGGGTGTGGGGCCATGGAGGGGTGAGTCAAAGGGTGGGTGCTGACTCCCAGGCTTCCCGGGCTGGGAAGACGAGGAGTGGTCAACAAAGTCAGTCTGGCTGTCTGACTTGGCGGAAGTGGATGGTTCATCGAATGGTGTGGAGGTGGGAATTATCTGGCTAGCTGTGCCTGTGGTAGTGGCATCAGCAGCAATGTGGATAGTGTGGAGGTTGGTCACGCTGACCTTGGAAGGAGAGACTGCATCCTCAGCTGCAGTAGTTGCCTGCATAAAAGGGAAAAGGTTGTCTTGGCATGTGAAATAGGCGCTTATCAAGCTGTGCACGTATATCGGACATGGTGCACAGACCATCCTTAATGCATCAGTATGGGTTGTGCTTGCAGAGCGAAGAAGAGCACGAACAAACAGCATCTAAAGAGCAATATCAGGGCCATAGCTTTTGTGTATGAAACGTGTGACCTGATTCAGCTGCAGCTCCTCAATTGCAGTGAGTGTGGTGCTTGACAATGCATGGCTTTGGATTCCGCCAGCATACCTGAGGCAGGCTGATGGCAGAAGTGGTAGAGACCGGCACCACCAGGCCCACTACGTCACCACCATTGACAGGCTCCTCAGGCTGGACACGCTCCAAGCCTGGCACATACAAAGATGATGCGTCCTCCTCTTGAGACGTAGTGCTGTCCTGCAGTTGCACAGAAGGATGTCTGATGTCCTGCAAAATAGGATTACAAATCTGATGCCATTGCATGCAGCAAGTCTAATAACCTGCTGGAGAGGACTGCAACTCTGATGCCATTGCATGTAGCAAGTCTAATAACCTGCAGGAGAAGACTGCAACTCTGATGCCATTGCATGTAGCAAGCCTAATAACGAGCAGGAGAGGACTGTCACTCTCATGCCATTGCATGTAGTAAGTCTAATAACCTGCAGGAGAAGACTGCAACTCTGATGCCATTGCATGTAGCAAGTCTGATATCCTGCAGGCGAAGATCACGCCTGTGATGCCATTGCACGTAGTAAGTGTGATGTCAATATGCAGTTTCTCTAAATTGTGCTGTATCAAGCGCAGGCAAGTCTTATGATGGACAGCAACAGCCTTACAGCATATGGGTCACTGTGGTCTGCAAAGTTGCAATGTTGAGTTGCATCCAGGCGTGATCATGCGCAATGGCATGCTGCACAAATTATTCAAGCAAGACCCTGCATCATGTGCTTTGGACAATGCCAACAGAGCAAACAGAAGGGGCCAGCTGCAACTGCGGCACACCATGCTCACAGAGAGTGAGTGTGTGAGAGAGAGAACACGCTTTGGCCAGCCAGCAAGTCTGATCGCGTGTGATAAGATAGTGTGATGCCGTCATCTGACATGTCTGTGTGTACCTGAGGCACATGAGTGGTAGCAGTCTTGGGGACTGGCACAACCAGTTTGACCACACGGTTGAACAGGTCATCAAGCTGAATGCGCTCCAAACCAGGCACGTACAAGCACTCCTCTTCCCCCTCCTCAGCAGAAGTAGTGCTGTCCTGAAGCAGAGGCAATCATAGTTGGCAGATGTCATGATGCACTTGCTCTGGCATGTCATGCAGCAGAGATACACACCGCTTGACAGATGCCGACATGCTGTCACTTTGTAGAGTAACCTGCAACAGATGCTTACCACAGATGCCAACATGCAATTGCTTTGCAGTATACAGCAGTAGACTGGGGGCAGATCTTTTGTCAGAAGCAACGATGCTGCAGCATGCAAGATGTGCCTGATTCACATTCTTAGCAATCACATATGCACTTAGATGCTCAGTAGTGCATCAGTCCAGCTTGTGCAAACCCGCATGCGACACCATCAAGCGGGCAAATGCTGCTTGCATGGGTCAGAAACAACGTTTGTGAGACAGACTGCACACAGTGAGGCAATGTATCAGAGTAACTAGCTGACTGGGAAGCACAGGCACAGTTGGCTTCAGGTTGTCAGTCTGAGTTCCTGTGGAAGCCAGTACCTGCAGCGTAATGAAGTTCTTAGCAGCAGCACGCGAGCAGACCTGGATGTTGGCTCTTTCTCTTGTGCCCCTTTGTTGACTCCTTACCTTATCAGCGTCGGCTGTTGATCTGATGGTGATAGGCTGTGGGCAATGGACATTGAGCCTCATATCATGTTTGCTGTATCATGTGGAGTTGAGCCATACACACCTAACACATGCGTTGGGAAGTGTAACCAATTACTATAATGATCACACTCTGACAGCAGTTGTAGCAGTGTTGCAGGTCACAGCTTCCCAAATTTGAAGAGCAGTATCTTGATTCACCGCTTCGCATGTTGCCTCATTGACCACCTGCCTCCTCAGCATCAACCAAGGGGATATTGACAGCAGATACTTCACAGTGAGCCCTATGTCATGTTTACACTGACAGCGGGAGTATCAGCTGCTCAGACAACCACTTGAAATGTTGCCTGGTTACCCACTCACCTTGTGAGCGTCCGCCATTGATGCTGTGACCATTACAGGATCAGGCAGCGCGCAGTGAAGCTTGAATCTTCTTTACATACATAGTCACATCAGGTGCATATGTGGCCCAAGTAACGTTTTTATAAAGTGTTTTGTTGCTCACCTACCTTACCAGCATCAACCAATGATGTTATGATGATAGTCAGGACTGTGAACCTTGCATACAGCTCTCACAGCAGCAACAGTTGCATCAGTGTATCAAGTGACAGCTGAGTGAAGTGCCTGATTGGCAACCTACCTTGTCAGCTGATGCTGACAAGGTAATGGTGATAGCCAGTGAATGGCGGACCTTGTAAACACCCTGACCGCAGATGAAACAGTAGCACAGTCGACAGCTTTGCATTATCTTGTCAACAACTGACCTGGTCAGCATCAGCTAATCATGGTATATGATTGTGATAAGAAGCGAGCAGCAGTCTTGAACGTGACTTCATAATGTGTAACAGAGCTTTACATCAATCACACGCGTAATACATGCACATACTCAAAAGTGCGTCAGTAGTATCTTTGCAAGCTGCTGAGTCTGAGCGCCTGCACTGCCGGAAGCCTGCACCTTGGGGACGTGCCTTGCACGTCTATGTATGGTGGCATCAAGGGGCTGCCCCGCGGTAGTAGCGCACTGACCCTGGCGCACATCAAGATCCTGCGGACAGGTGACACTCTTGAGTATACCGATATCTTTGCAGGCTGCTGACTCTCAGTGCCTGCGGCGCTTGAGCCCTGCACCCTAAAGTTCTGCCTTGCACCCTAAAGTTCTGCCTTGCACCCTAAAGTTCTGCCTTGCCCCCTAAAGTTCTGCCTTGCGTGTGCAGACATGGTGGTCTCAAAGGGCTACCCCGTGGTCACAGCACACCCCTCACCCTGGAGCATGTCAACATCTTGCAGACCAATTGCAGCATGAGCTTGGTGCGAATGACAGCACACATCTCATATGGTTATGTCTAGGCTTCAGCGGTCGTGAGGGCTTGGAACAGGTTGCTCTGTCACTAGCTCAAACTGTCACTTGGCGCATGCAGTAAACTTTGCAGTATGTTGCAAATGATGCACAATGTTTTAAGTCTGCAATGCAACAAGCTATGAGCTTTACATTTTGCAAATGCATTGACAGCCTGAGAGGGATAATAGCATCTGCCAGACATGCTTGGCAGTAAATGAGCAGAAAAGTAGGCAGGAAAAGTCACAGTACACGCACATGCCATGCATCTCAAGCTCTACCTGCAAATATTTCCCTGCCACAGCATGGCTCATGACACATGCCCTGTCAGCAGCTGTCTTGAGCATACTCAAAGGACTGGGGCGCTTGTCAGCATGAGACTCTGCAGCTCCAAGCTCGGCAGCTGCGACCTGTACATCACCAAACGCAGTGAAGACATCAAGGCTTGCTGCTATGTCCAGCAAAGCAGTTGCATTTGCACACAATGCTCAAGTTGCAGGCCAGGACCAGGACTGACAAATCAATTGGAAAGTGCTCATGTTCCACATACATAACTTGCAAAGCAGTGCTTTGTTAAGGCCACAAAACTCTGCTCAGAACGTAATGTACACCAGCAATGCAGCTGCTGCCATTATGTACACATGCTGCAGCGACCCTTGACATGATTTACCTTTGTTGTCCATGAGTTGTAGCCTCTTGTCACCAGCACACTCAGCCTGTCAAAGCTGGACAGCCATACAGTGCGGAAATCATCATGAGCACCACGAGCAGCGTTCCCATAACCAGGCCAGGCCCTGACAACTCTGCCCCAGACAGATGTCCATGCCTTGTACACATACAGCAAGGGCTTCATCAAGCAGGCATCCACAATCTGTGCTGTGTGGGATGTGGATGCTGGCAGGCTACTGGAGACTGCTGACCCTGGCGTGCCACCATATGACAGATAGATATGAATGGCGTCCTGCAAACAAGCACCACAATGAGTTTTTTGAGGCATACAATGGTAGACAGCTTGCCACATTGCTGCTGCATTTGCACTGTGCATATGTATAGTCACATGAACTCTGCAGCGGCACATCTCAGCGTTGTGTCAGATCATGATATACAGAAGAGAACAATCTGAAGAACATCTTTGGACAGCTTGCGCGCATGGCACATTGCAAGCTGCTGCAGGAAAGGCAAATGGGATACTTCAATATGAGGCCACAACTACAGACGAAATACGATCCTTATCTTTGGCATTGTGCAAAAATGGCTTACGCAAGCACCAATTATGCTCACCTTTGCAAATTCCATGTGAAATGACAGGCTCAATATCAGCACTCCACCAGGCCATACAAACACACCGGACACGCTGCCATGAAGCGGGAAGCCAATAGAAATGAGCAAAATCAACCCAGCCATAGCCATGCTTTAGCCAATCTCCTAGCTTAAGCCAGTTGCTAGAGGTGGGTAGGGAAAGCCTAAATGAGGTGACAACAGCACCCGCTGCCCAAGTGAAAGTTAGAAATGGCGCGTCCAGTACGGTAGACAGCACTAAGAACTGCATGACCGCCAAGATGACTGTGTATAGGGTCAGGAAGCCAAAGGCAGCTTCTTCTTCCCTGGCTGAATCTGAAGCCATCTGTGACACAATCCTGTGGACCAGCTGAGGCTGCTTCTTTGCTGATGTGTCACTGATATCTGGTAGCAAAGGCTGCTCGCTGAGGATAGCTGGGATGAACACGCCTGAAAAGACAGCTGAGCCGCTGGTTTGGCTAGCTGTGTGTTGCGCAGTGTGCTCATAGTCATCCTGCAAGATAGCAGCAGATGCTCTGTTTCTGTTCTACAATAGATGCATGCTCAAAGCAAGACAATAGCAAAGGAATTGTCGCAGACATGTCCAGAGCATACCTGCACCACAGTTGTCTTAGGGACGTCAGCTTCACGTGGTCCCAAGATGGGTCGGGAACTGAGTGAGGCTTGCACAAACAAGCGTCCCTGAGGGCTCTGAGCAGGTCTGGTGACCTTTGTTGGCAGTGAAACATGCTCCTGAACTGCTTGAGGAGTTGCTGAAGTGACGGTCTGCATCCAAAGTCCCGCTCAGGTTGCAGACACATTGAAGGTTGAGAAGCTAGTGGCATACAGTATCGTGTGCGAGGCTGTAATGCCAGCTTTCGGGCGCCCTATATGACTGGACGCAAAACTTGCATCATCTCACCTGTGAGAAGATCTCTCCAGTTTCGAGTGTCAGCTCAGTCGTTGTGCAAGGTGTTACGCAGATGGCTTTAGCAAACAGCCGCTTGGCCCGGGAAGCCACACGTCTAGCACGCCTCATTGCGATATCTGTTTTTACGAGATTGCTCGCCTTGGTAGCATTCAACCACAACGCAAAGTTTCAGCGTTGTCAACATCTGCAGGGTTCAACCCAGCATTACAGTTCGTGCACGAGCACGCTGCGTTGCCAAAAGAGTAAGCTGATGTCTCGCTGCAATGCAATGCAGCAAAATATTGCAGGTCTCAAGTTCGCAAGACGAGCGCTGGCAAGACTCCGATGGGCAGTGAGCGGGCAGGTAGCCGAAAGCTTTCGGCAGCGAAAGGGGCCGAAAGCTTTCGCCCT
>BDIU01000353.1:517-37714 GCA_002118135.1 Trebouxia sp. TZW2008
TGTTGTTGAACTTTCTATGCTGAGTCGTACCGCCGCGCAATTGCATCGTTGCGCTGTCAGCATGGGTAGGGCAGTTGAACGGGACTTTCTGGCCCTACTGTACATCGGTCTACGTGTACGGTAGCGAATGGTGTCAAGGTCATGACAGAATCGCCCTTCCGGCTTTCTGAGCACATTTTCGGGCGCGACCCCTGCGCCTGACTTCTTGCGCCTTCAGACTGTGCAGCCTCTGCACTGATAACATGTGTATTATTGCTATTGTATGTATATTATCACAACTGGTTGGACAACTGGCCGGCGTTGGACCCCATGGCACCTGGGGCATTCTTTGCGTACAATCTACACAATAGCCTTCCACCACTTGTTCAAATGCTGAAGGTATGAGCAGTATGTTATGCCTAACTGCCATGTAGACAGGCTTCCTGGCTTGCAAGCACATTTTGTAGCTCTATCCTGCAGATTCTCTATGGGTAGGCTCTTCACTGTGGTTGCCTACGATGTGCAACCTTTGCGCGTGCGAGCAGCTCATTGCAAGCTCATAATCAACAGAGACGTACGGCCAAACAATCTGATGCACACCCACTCCCAAGTGTTTTTGGTGGATTGGGGAAGCGCCACACTGCAGCAAATGCGCCGTATGAGGGTACGGTACACTATGCTTCAATCGGGGTCTTGCATCAGCTGACTCAAAATCTGGAAAGCGTGGCAGTGGGGCCTGCAGATGATCTTGAATCTCTTGTGGCCAGCATGTTCTGTATCAGTCATCCAGATGCACACAGCCAGCTGCAGAAAATCAACAAGCTGCCGGTACCAGTCATGCAATGGTGGACACAGACCTGGAGTCTGCGACCACAGTGGCAGCTAGCTTTGAGAGCAGCTAGAGCTGCTAACCATGACGGTGTAGCAGATTGCTTGCTAGCATTGCTTGAGTAGAATTCCATGCCACTGGCTGGTCTCAGGTCAGTTGTTGTGTCTGGGGGTTTGGGCAAGCCATTATAACAGTGCAACCCCAGGCTGCTTACAGGAGCCCGTGCAGGTGATCTGCAAGACCACCTTCATCACAAATTAACTGATGCCCATTTTCCACGTACTTATACACTAAAGTGTAGCACTGACTTCTCACTAGAACTTATTGCAATACCTTGCGGCTGACATTCATAGAGTGAGGTGCTAATAACATAGTGTTGCTCAAACACACAAAGCAGTTTCGTGGTAGACTCTGTTACATGATGACTTTATCGCCCTTTCAGGTTTCTTCACTGTTGTTTCGTCTTGATGCAAGTCCTTCATGCAATCATCAGGGCACAGTACCGCCTGGTGACGTCACCCAGGGCACCGTTGTATGTCCAAACCGTGTCGAACATGCAACTCAGATTTGTTACGGCGTAGTACGTTTCCAAACCATACATCAGACACCCTCCAGACAGGGGATTTTATATTCTTTAGCCAGCCAACAAGACTGATCGGATGTGTTGGGGTAAAGTCCCCAACAGCTTTCTCAATTCAATATTTATTTGAATGCCCCTTTGAAAATAGTAATACCATCATCGCTTGGTCAACGTAAACTGCGTCCAAGGGTAAACTACGTCGAAGGAAAAACACAGCCCCAGACACTTTCCAAAACACGCACCTCTGGCAGCCAATGCGAAAAATGCATGTCATCCAGACCGTCCAGGCTGTGCTTGCATTGCGCAAAGGTGCAGTCTGAGGAGGAGGCCGTTACAGAGAGGGGTCTTGTGATTTGCAACCTCGCACCACGTCATGACAGAAAGCTGCACGTACTTTACTCATTGCAGCAGCTGGCAGCATGCATCTTCGCAAACGATACGAGCGTAGTCATAGAAGCTGACAATGCCAATATTATAAGGCATGCGTTGCACGTGTATTGTGCAGTTTCACCAGAATTGGGATTTAAGTAATCCCTTTGGCCAATAAAACATTTGTTTACAATGTAGGGCAGTTGCACACGTTTTAAACATGTGTATTCAAGCAATCAAAAGCTCAGCATGCATAAGCTCACTCACTCCGAATATAATGGTACAAAGGAGACTGCAAAAGCAGGCTTGCCACAACAAAACTGTTGCAGGCTACGTCAGGGGTGAGAGCTAGTTGATTCTTGAAGCTATGTCCTGCACAAGACTATCAGGCAAACGGCCTGAGCTCTGGAAATCCCTCATGTGCAAAATTGGTTCACAGCCTGCCTGTGCCATGCTGCGCCCATTGACTGTCTCAGTGTAGGCACGTGGCTTGAAGGCTTCCAGCAAAGCCTCTCCTGGAGTGTTGACACGCTCACAGACAGACATCAGAGCCCTGCACTGTCAGAAACGGCTGTAAGAGGGCTATTGTTGCAAACGCCTTGCATCAACATATGCAAAGAAGCTGACACTGAGTCCAGTAAGGGCAATGCAACCATGCTAGCGTCTTCAGTATACTTTCAGTACACAATGCAGTACAAGCCGATTGACCAGCGCAGCAAGACGCAGCCTTGAAGGTAACTGTATGATAAGATCTGTGTGCACAGTTCTCAATCAGGCAGACAAGCTGTTGCAGGACAGCACGCTCGTGATTTTAGGATGTAAGCATGGCTGACAACTCAAACTGCTGCAGACAGTTGGCTGCTTCAATAAGTACCTAGCTGGGCCTGCTGAGCCTGCCTAGCACATGTTTAGTATGAAATGCAATGAAGCCAAAGCCCAAAGCAGCAGTGAAAATGGCAATGTTCAGCAGGGCGCCCCACCTGAGACTGTTCATCTTCATGTAAGGGCAGCTAGCACAGCCCCCCTCGGTGGAGCAGCCCTCCCCAGAAGCTGGCCCAGGAATCACAGACAACCCCCCTGGGAGGGTCACAGGACCCCCATTGCTGGCAGTGGTCTGGTTCCCAGTGGTGATGGACTCAGGGGACACGGGAAATACAATCTCCACCTGTATGTCCTTGCGGCCGGACTGCTGCAACGTGGCTTGCACCTTGCGCACAATGCTGGTAATCATGCCAGACTCGGTGCCCAGCACAAACTGCAGCTTGTCTGCAAAAGGCTGATCCAGGGCGCACTTGACCTTTGAGGCTATGAAGTTCAGGATGTTGGAGGTACTGCCAACAACACCCATGTCACGGGTTCGTTTTGCTTCCATGGCCAGAGTGAACATCTCTCCTGGAACCTGCAACCAATTTCTGCCTGTCAGCGCTGCACTTCGCTCAAGGGAAAGCAACGGTGAGTGCGCTGGACAGGTGAGGTTGCTACCAGTGTGCTGGAGTGTTTGTGTTTGAGAGTGCAATACTGCTTTACACAGTTTGTGAAAGCATGGCTAATGTGTTGAAGTTAGACTGAACAGCAGACTGAAAAGCATATGCTGGTAGGGAACACAACATTCCAGCATATGCTTTTCAGTCTGCTGTTCAGTCTAATTTCAACATTCAGCATTGCAGAAGACTGGCATGCCTGCTGCAGACTGACATCATTCAATGGTAGCAAGCAAGATGGGAAGGACCTCAAAGCAGCCCTGTCAAAGCACTGCAGAGCAGCAACATTGCAGAAAGCTATGACAGCTTTCACTTTGAAAATGGCTAATGGCTGGAGACATCTTGTTGCGCAAGGAGTAAAAGCTCACCTCAAAGTGAGCTGTGAGGTACGCATCGCCGTAGGCCTTGCGCACTAGCTCTGTCACCTCCCCACCAAAGATGTGGTGCACAATGCAGGTGCCCTCCTCAAAGTAATGCAGCCTGGGCAGCAAGGCCTTCACAGATGCCTGAGTGTGCTTAGGGTGCAGCTTCTGCACTTCCTCATCTGGCAGTTCTGCCAGGGATGTGAAGAGTTGTGCCAGGTTACGGCCCATGTAGGTGTCAGGACCATACCAAACTGTCAGATCGGGGATCTGAGCAAAACCCTGCACACACAGCAGCTGACGTTAGCCCTAAATCAAAGCACAACAAACTGACTGCAAGCCAAGGCTGCAAGTGCTGTTGAACTGCACCTTGATCAGTACTGTACGACACGCAGATCCGTCAGACAAGGTGACACTAGTTCGATACTTGTCATGAATTGGCAGATAGACATGTGCATCGCAACCAATTCTGAATGATGCATGCATCCTGCTCTCTCCAAAGCAAAGGAGTGAGGCCTGATGCAGGCACATGATGTTTCAGCAGTCACAGCAAAACCGAAAATGCTGCAGGGGATTTCACGCAAAAGTGGTGATTTCAAGTGCAGGTATGACACACACCAAATACATGATTCACAAGACTACAATATGGCAGCAGACCTGAAGGACAGTTTGAACCACATTGGAGGAGGTACAGGTGATAGTGGGCACCACAGCATGAGCCTGGGCCTTGGTCTTGAGGCTAGTGTTGATGTACACCACATGCATGGCAGGCTTGCCTATGTCCGCTGCTTGGGCTAGGTACTGGTTGTACAGAGGAGTCTCAGCCGCCTCAGCTAGTGAGCAGCCAATGTCTGCAGCGTCCATACGATACACCTGCAATTCAGAACACCATTACTGCCAAGGACCAGCCAGTGTGTGGGCAGCCCAGTGTAGTGACTGGTTGTACAGAGGCCTTACAGCTGCCATTGCTAGTGAGCAGCCAAGGTCTGCAGCATCCATGCGATACACCTGGAGGATAGACACAGTTGCAATGAGAATGCTACAGGACCTGCGCTGCATACTGAACAACCTTGATGACCTCATGCTGAGTATCAATTGTCTAAGCAGTCTGTGGTGATGCACCCACTTGAACTTGCTTGCTAGCTGCAGCAGGCTTTGACTCAACCCTGTCTGCATCATGCTAAACAGCTACAGTCTGAAGCAGATGCAGCAGCAGTGCCAGCATGGCAAACAGAAATGCAGGTGTGTCTGATGACTACTTGGGTGATGGAAGCACACAGGAACGAATGCATGAGGACACGCTCAGCGCAAACAAGCAGACCATCTTGGCTGCATGTACAACGCAGCAGGGATGGCATGCAGCATGTTGCAGTATCTCAGTAAGCATCTCAGTTGCATCTGACTTCTATCAAAGCAAAACAAAGCACTCCATGCAGGCAGTACACGATTACATTTGGAGCTCTGCTTGAGAATTGACCTTGGTATCTTTGTGGCCTGCCTCATCCAGGATAGCACGCACATTCTCACTCATGAAGTCCACACCCAGGACTGCAACAGTAGTGCAGCCTTGCTCCACCATGTTGACTGCTCTGTCAGCCATGACCAGGCTGTCACTGATGTGGATGTGAGGCCACTGCTGGGCAGCTGAGCTGAGCACCCCCTGGACCTGGGGGTCCATGTAGAAGTGGGCAACAATCCCAATCTTCTTTTCTGACAAGACCTGTAACAAACCCATACAGACTGAGTTTGAGAATGGATTGAGAAGTTTTGACCACGCTGTCGCAAGTGTAGATCTAGAAAGAAGTACAAGCAGTGAATAGCCCAAACCAGTACAGATCAGTACACAACATGTTACAAAGGCTCTTGCTTTCATGGCCTGGTGTTTGAGTATTGGGCACGCCGCCGATAGGCAATTGTCATCATAACAGATCTGTGCTTAAGATAACAGTTGTGTGCTTCAGATGCTAAGGACTGAGACATGATGTGCCTCAAGCAATCAGAGTCCCCTTGCAGACATGATGCATTGACGACTTGGCATAGCCAGCTTCTTTGCCAAAGCGCTGAAAAAAAAGGTGTCACACATACCTTGACAAGTGCATCGACTTGAGCTGAGTCGGGGGCAAGGTATTGGGCTTGGGTCTCAGCAAAACTGCCCTGAGGCGTCACATCATCACCAGTGATGACCAAAGAGGGAAACTTAGGTAGCTGTTCTGTGAGCATGACTGTACGCTTGCGCATGGTCTCCAGCATATTCAAGAAACCATTGGTGCGGGAAGGAGCCATGATTGCTGGACCCAGCTGCAGGACTGATAGCATCTCAGGCTTGACCTGCACACACAGACATTACGTTCCAGTGACTTCCAGGTACGCTACTAAGGCTTGTAGCATTTGCTGCATTGAGCAAGAATTGATGCACTCTGGGAACAGCAGAGGTTGTTCTGAACACAGCCTCTGCTCTGCTTGTCCAAAAAGCTACATTCATAATAATGAACAGACAGCATACATCATGCAGTAACCCTGCGTTGCAGATACGGCTGGCAGCGTTAAGACCACAATATTACGCTACAGATGTAGCAACTTTGGTGAAAGTATGGTAAAGACCATACCTGCAAGACTTCCGGAGGGGTAAGACCAGACATGCTTTCCACCAGCAGTGCACACAAGCCCCTGGTGAGCTCGCTGTTGCTGTCACCATTGAACTGGACTCTGTTATTCTTGTCTAACTTAGCCGTCATCCAGACTTCAGATGTACAGCCCATGACTCTGTTGGTAGAAATCTTGTCTGATGCATTCATTGCTGACAGACTCTTAGCATACTTCAAAAGAAGCTTGTAGCGCTCCTTGGCATCAGACAAAGACTGGAACTTGTCAGCAATAGCCTGAATGCTGCTTGGCACATCAGTGCCTGCTATCTCATCATGGCTTTCTGACAGCACCTGCGCTCCAAATAGCTGCTGAGAGGAATGTAGATTCAGTGACAGTCCTGCTTGTGCAACAGCCATGCATTTACTTGCACAGCTGTCTTACATAGAAGAAGCAGAGAGCTTAGTTTGCATACTTATGTCACCTTTTGTTCAACTGTGCTAGCTGGGACACAAGCCGCGGCTTGGTCTGTCAGGTCAGCAGCAGCAAGAGGCTCTGAAGTACGTGCTGCAACTTTAACTGAACGTCTGTACTGCGGACGAGCTGCCGCCCTCATAGCTGTTCGTGGCAGGGTGAGCCTGGGACGTGCTGCTGGTAGGGTGCTGATGTTATAGACCCGACTAGACATACTATAAGCTTGCATATTGGCTATGAACACTCAAAAAATTGACTACTGATAAGCAAAAGATGCACTCACTCACTAATACAGACAGGCAACACTGCTTATGGCGATGTCAGCGTTGCGCAGCTGTCTTTCTGACTCACGGGCCACTTCTTGTTAAACGTCCACGACTTGGACGCAGTCGCCATCAACAATCAGTAGCAAGCATGCTCTCCGAAAGTTGAAGTGTCGAGTGGACTTCCCGAAAGCACAACCGGACTAAGCGTCGCTGCTGAGGCCAAGCAGCCACGACTCACGACGTAAGGCTTTGCACGTGACGCATTACGCATTACAGGGCGACGTCAGCAACTCTTCATCTGCTTCTTGAAGCCTAGGCAGCGCAGAGGGCAAAAACAAGCCTAGGCAGCTCAAGGGCATTTTTATGCATAAAAGAAACTTCATCTACGACAATGGGCCTACACGCCCAGGTTTCCCATCTAGGGGAACTTGAGCTTCAGAGGTACATGAATTTGGATCATGATCGTCAATTTCACATGGACGTTAGATGTAAACCAGGCTGACTCCAGGACGTAGTACGCAAGCTGTAACAAAGGCAAATCAGCATGCTGCAAGCTGCAACAATTCAATGAGCAGGCATGCTGTCTACAGCATTGCTCAGCATTGTCCCCGAAAAGTGTCTGGTAATGCAGTGTGTGTTGCCACTGACAGCTGTAAACAACCTGAGGCCTATAGTGCTCTAGCTGATCTCTGAGCAAACAGGCTGCCTTCTCTGCCCACAGTGTTGAATATCTTGACCAAGACAAGCTACACTGCCTTGAGCTGCCACAACCAATGGGCATTTCATAAATAATGTGCCAATTTGTACAAATTCATTAACAATTACAATGAAATTGAAACGGTACACAGTAAACGCAAAATTGATTGTGCAGCACCTAGGACTGCATTGCCAGGGACCGCTCATGCTCCTGCGCTTGACAGTTTGGCAACACATCGTTGAATAATGGAGTGGGTTTAGGATTCTGCATGCGCATCCGCTGCAGACAAAGGGTGTTAGCCTGTGACAAAGTGGCCCCTTGCGGATTCATACAACTGCACAAAATGTCTGTTCTGAAAGCTGGCTGGCAGAGCGTGTCCACTCTATTCAATTTACCAAGAACCACTCACGGATGGTCTCATCATCAAGATCCAAAATAATGCTGATTGCCTT
Source organism: Trebouxia sp. TZW2008 (assembly GCA_002118135.1). Taxonomy (NCBI): domain Eukaryota; kingdom Viridiplantae; phylum Chlorophyta; class Trebouxiophyceae; order Trebouxiales; family Trebouxiaceae; genus Trebouxia; species Trebouxia sp. TZW2008. Next base: position 8,590 of record BDIU01000353.1, read on the forward strand.
GCCCACTCTTGGTCCTTGTTTGCTGCTAGCTATCTGATCTTTCACCTGTTTCACTTTGCCCCATGCCCTGCGGACAACTGCATGTCAGAAAAGCATGCATGATTGACGCTGATAGCTGATCGGTAAAGACTTGCGACATGAATGCTGATGCATGTCCTGTCAAATATGCTCAAAGTGCTGTCATGCTGACATGATCAATTGCTTGTCATGTGCCTCATGCGCCATTAAAGCATGCTGGGAAACACTCACATACCGCAAAGCTCCTGCAACACCGTCTAGTCTTTCCATGTACTCCTCTTCAGTGAGCTGCAGAAGAGCATAGCATTGAGGGAAGCTGCATTGCAAAGAAAGCATTGGCACTTGCAACCTTCAAGTCAGCTGCTTCGAACGCTAATGGCAGAATGCAAGCATGCATAGCTTGCCCTGCTGTACACAAACACTGGTATGGCAGGGCAAGCATATAACAGGTGCATTACCCCAAACGATTTCTGCTCTTTGTACTTCCACATGATGTTGAGGGCAATAATGTATTTGCCCAGGTACTTCCGCTGGACCAGGCTTACATCATAACTGCGCTGATATCTGCACAGTAGTTGCAGCACACCTTACTGATGATGCCTGTAGACATCTTGATCCTGCTTGAATACTTCAGGCCTCCAACAAGCTGACCTGGACTGGATAGCTTGCAATAGCTGAGCTCCGCCAAAAGTTGCTGCTTCCCCTTGCTCAAGCACCTTGTCTTGCGCATCGTTCCTGGCAGCCATCTCTCGGGAGAAAGCGGAAGAGAGGTCGTCAGAAGGCTCATCCATTGATCTGAGGCCCGACCTGGCCAAAGTGCTTGTTTCGCGGGGCGAATGGAACCTGCTGTTTGATCTGCGGATTGATCTTGGGTTTGACCGGCGAGGAGCCTGGCAGGCATGTCGCAGCCCTTGACAACCCCATGTCATTGGCGCAGTAAGACATGTCGATGTCATACTTGCAACACTTCCAGTTCAGAGGCTTCAGCTCATGCTAGCCGAGAACGCATTACCATGCAGGCTGGGCATGTCAACGCGAAACTGTGTTGTCTCACGGCGCCTGTCAGCAACTCGAGTACAAGCTACACAAACCACTGGATGCAATGCGCGATCGGCTAGCTAAACTCTGAAATTGCCTGGTCACCTGAGAAAGCCAAAGCGTGCGTGCTGTGGCGAACTCGAGCTTCCGCAGCCGTGACCCGTTCCCGGAGTGACGGCAGGTCCAGTGCATGCTGACTGTACCCTCTTACACGAAGTTTTGATACAAGCGCAAACTACAGTACAAAAACCTTGCGCCAATTTGCCGCAATTGGATGCCCAATTTGGTGCAAGAAGTATGACATGCCACAGCTGACTTTGGGGTACAATTGTAAAGTTGTCATTTGTGGAGCTAGAGGCGTCTGAGAGAGTTTTGCAAAAACTTTTCGCCGAGTTCCGTGACCGTTTCCGACTATGTTGTGCCGCAGATGCGGCCTTTCTTAGACCAGTTATGGCGCTGCGGCAACATCGCCATGAACAGACAGGAAGCCAAGATTTTTGTTGGGGGACTGAACTGGTCTACCAGCGAAGAAAAGCTACGATCTTACTTCGAAAACTTTGGCTCAGTGCAAGAGGCGTTTGTCAGTTATGACAGACACACCGGCAGACCACGAGGATTCGGCTTTGTGGTGTTTGAGGACCCTCTCGTTGCTGACAAAGTGGTGTCCATACAGCACACTATAGACCGTCGAGAGGTGACACTTTCAGGGGAACTACGAGACTATCCTGCACGCCGCTCTCTCGGCAGCAGCTCTAACCCTCCTTGCCCTTCAGGTCGAAGCAAAGAAGGCTGTGCCTAAGGATGATCAGCCCACAGCGCGCTATGGAGGCGTGCAGCAAGCACAACGGACACGTAAAATTTTTGTTGGGGGCCTGGCTCCTTCTGTGGACGAGCTAGCCTTCCGGAAGTAAGTTTGCTGCTTGCAAAGCATGATGTTTGATCTGTGCATCGTACGCAACAAGCTGCAGACTGCTAAACAGTTCTGCGCTGCGTTGTTGGGGCAAGGGGTTCGATGGCAACATCCGCAGCTGTCTTAGCTTGTTCGCACCTGCCGCAGGTACTTCGAACAGTATGGCTCAGTCGAGGATGCTGTTGTCATGTACGATCACGACAACAAACGGCCGCGAGGTTTCGGCTTTATCAGCTTCTACAGCGAGGAGGCAGTGGACCTTGTTCTTGCAAGTGGGGTCTGGAAAACTCTGCATGACAAGCCCATAGAGATCAAAAGGGCAGTTCCCAGAGATCAGATGCCACTGGGATCTCCATCTACGGCAGGCTCACGAAGTGCTCGCGGCTGGCCAGATGCAAGCAGAGGCATCCCCTCAGCCAGAGGCATGGCTTTTGGTCTCCAGGGACAGCCACTTCTCAGCCAAGTTTATGGTGGTTTGCGGCCACCATACGATCCATACGCAACACAGCAGGCAGCTGCAGCTTATGGAGACTTAGCCTCTGGTCTGAACCCCACCTCACTTGGTCTCAGCAACCTCGGTCACCTGACAGGCCTTTTGAATCAGCAGCAGCAGCAACAGCAGCAAGATGCTGGCGCTGCAACACAGCTCCCTCACAGCTTGCCCAACAGCCTGCCAAGCAGCTTTCAGCATCTGCACCAGCAGCATGTTGCTGGTCCTCTCCCAGGCAGTTTACCCAACCAAGGCTTGCCTGACTCACCCCATGTGCCACAGCACTTCAGTCCAATCCCCTATCAGATGCCCCCCCATGCTGCACAGTACAACAGTCAGCAGCTGAACCACGTGGGTCAGCCCGCCGCACCACAGCTGATGCCGCAGTCCACAGCTGCGGCTTTGGCCAGCCTAGGCTTAGGCGGTGACTTTGGCAACAAAGCCACTGGGCTGTTCAACAGCAACTTGTCCACAGAGCACAGTGCGTCAAGCTTTGGTGGTCTGGACTTTGACAGGCGAATGGCAGCCACTATGGGAGGTCTGAGTCATGAGACCACATTCACTCATCCCTTTGAGACCACTGCTGCTTCCCCTCACAACAGCCCTCAGAGCAGTGGCCACAGCCAGCCAGATTCTGCTTCCCACCAGCAGAGTCAGAGTGTGAATCACCATGAGGCGCCGTTTTCGTTGCATGGAAGCAACACACCACCTCCAACTGGCATGATGGCTTCGTACACGTCCTCACCTCAGACATTGCAATCTCCTTTTGCTGGTTCTGGTCAGTCGACAGGCACTGCCAACAGTCCCAAAACACCTGAAGCCAGTCAGTTGCTAAATGATCAGCTAGACATGCTGAGCTTGCAGGACAAGATGTTTGTCAACAGCTATGGCAAGCAGCAGCGGCCCGTAGTCTCAGATGCATAGATGCAGTCTTGATGTCTCCAAGCACTTTCTTGTATGCCCTGCTTTTGTCTCTACAGCTTTGCATGTAGGCAGCCTTGTAGACATGCATGATCAGCATTGCGGCCTTCCGGCAGAGTGCTGCTACTATTTAGCAGCTTGCGTCGTAGAATCATTTTTGTTCCTGAAAGCACCCTCAACAAATTTTGTTGGCTTTGTGTCAGATTCTCTAGTATCATTTTCTGTGCTGCCTGAGAGTTTGCAATGTAGGTATGACATCTTGTGTGCCAGGCAGCAGGGTACTTTGGCCTGATGTGAATATGTGTGGGTGCCAATAGATCCTTATGGTACATATGACAATTTTAGCGCATTCACATAGCACTTCTGACTTACATTTAGCATGCCATTATTGGATTCTGGTTTTAAAAATTGGACAAAAACTCTCTGAGTAATGTCATGAGCTCGCACTGGTAGTTCAGCTTTGTCTGTTTGAACAATGTTCTCTTTTCATTGCCAGCCGCTTTGCTGTCCCAGTAGTTCTAACTAGGTAGCGCAACTTTCAGTAGAGGTAGCTGTGTTGTGAGAGCTTTGCCCTGAGTAGATGTCTGCTAGCGTGATTTGGGTTTTGGGCACATGCTCAAGAGGCGCTTGTGCCTGTGTAAAGTATTCAGGATTGAGCACAAGTTGGCATCTTGAAACCAGCAAGCCACGATATTTTGAGAACGACAAGAGCACCCTGTCTGGGCTGAGCATGACCGCGCATTGCATGCTACTTGGCCTTGAGGACTTGTGCTGTGTAAATGTGACGTATGCCTGCATCAAATTTTCATGAGATCTTTATTTACCTTCTCGCATCGAACTTGCACTGATTACATGCGGCACACATGCTTGTCTACATGTGGCATCACGTAGCGCCAATCAAAGCTGCTGCTCATGATTTTTCCAAGTGGCCTGTTATTTCTTTCAGCATGCATGAATGCAGCAGGATGTCGTTGTGGGCAGCGCCAAGTCATGGGCAGGATGCAGTGAAGTTGAGCATCAATACACATCATGTTTTTGCTGATTGTTGGTGTGGGCGGCGCTGCGCCATGGACAGGATGCAGAGAAGCTGAGCATCAATACATACTATATCTTTGCTGACATATATCATGTCTTTGCTGATTGATTCATCTGTCTGCCTTCTGACCCCGTTGCCGCCTTGCAGCGCCCGCTTTACCCACTCTTGTGGATTTCTTGCTGACAGATTTGTGCTTTGAGCCTCTGTACTTGGCTGCATCACGCCTGTCCATCATCTTCTTGTCCCGACAGCCCTCGCCACCCTGAACATCAGAAGCATGAGAGCATTCAGTCTGTTGACACTCGACTGTTGGGCTCACAAGCGGTGTCTCAATGCTTGTTGCTGAGCAACTGTCAGAGGGTCACAGGGTAGCGTCAAGGTTATAATGCTTATCTACTAGCCTCACCAGGTACGTCAAAGCTTACTGCTTCTGCCAAATTTAGCCTTGCTGCTGAGCAACATGCATCACAGGACAGCGTTGAGTGTGCCTTCTTACTAGTGGGCTCACAAAGGCAATCAAAAGCTTGCTGCTTCTGTCAAGCTCAGTCTTATTGCTGAGCAACATGACCACAGGGATACACTGTTTCAATGGTGAGCATCATCCAGCATGGAAGCATGAAGCCAATGCATCAACAACACCCTGCAAGCTATGTAAACAGGCATGCATGATGATACGCCGTGCCCAAACATGCAAAATTCCATATAAATTGATGCACTAGCATCCAAACTCAACATTGTCTGACACGATTCTCTAAAATGACCCATTCAGGGCTGAATGTGATGCAGTAATGCCTACCTGCCAGTGTCTGGTGACAGCACCAATGGCTCCCTGTGTGCTGCGTGCAATGCAATTGTTGCAATGCTCGCTCAATGGCTGCTCAGTGGAACATCAGAAGTGTCTCTTCACAAAATGCATCCAGATCTAGAGTTTCCTCCAAGAATGAACCATAACAGTCGAATTTTGCTGCAGAAACGCCCACCTGCCTGTGTCTTGTGACAGCACCAATGGCTCTCTGTGCGCTGCATGCATTGCGCTTGTTGCAATGCTTGCCCAGTGGCTGCTCAGGGGAGCAGCAGAACTCTCTCAACAGATTATGGCTAAGGAGCTTCACCTCCAGCAATAAACTGTACAGCGCTAACTCTGCAGTCGTGCCCATATGCCAGTGTCTGGTGACAGCAACAATGGCTACCTGTGCGCTGAGTGCAATGTGCTTGTCGCAATGGTGACAGCAACAACTTGTGAAGGGCTGCTTTTGCTGCAGTAATGCCCACCTGCCAATGTCTGGTAACAGCACCAATGGCCCCCTGTGCGCTGCGTGCAATGCGCTTGTTGCAATGCTTGCACTGCTCGCCCAGCGGCTGCTCAGTGGAGCAGTAGCCGCACACCATGCGCTGTGCCCACTTCATTTCATGGCCATCAGTCTGCTCCTCATGGCAAAGATCACAAGCAAAACGTCGCCCACAGCATGGGAAGCGTAGCCACCTGCACACACATACAGCTTGACATCAGCTGCTGCTGAGAAACAAAAAATTATAGATTTTGGATCTGCGGATAATAAAATGCAACGGCTTGGCAGAACGATAAACTCAAGGCAAAGTCAGACAGCCCACAAACTTGATGCAAAGCTAGAAATGCTCAAGAAGCACAGTGCAGGATGTCCCTGGCATGGTTTTCACAAGTTCACTACTCTAATGCAACACTTACATTGCATTGGAATAAGACAATGGCAGCTATTTGGATTTGGCTGGATGTGCTCATGAGCACAGACAACAGGAGAGCTGCAAAGCCAGCGGAGCGCATGCAAGAGGGGCAGCATGGCTGACGAACATGTATGAGAGAACATTTCTCACCGCATGGACCATGACACAAGTGAATGATTGCAGCACTGGGAGTGATGTAAAGGTCTTTGCCCAGCATTTTACAGCATAAAGCCATTTGCACCTGTGAGAATGGTGATAGTGCTTGCAGGTCCCCATGTGCGGCAAGGGCTGACCCACTACCAGGGCAGGTTCTGCTGCAGCCCTGCCCCTGGAGCCATGTGCCTGCTTCTGCCTCTGCTGCTTGGGTTGGTCATGGATACTGACCCTTGGTACAGCAGCAACAAAAGCAGCTGTCTGGAAGTTGACGCTCATGCTGGTGTGGCATGAGCTGCATGCACGATTGCTGGGCACGCCAACTTGTGTGTTCCTGCAAAGCTCACAGCCACATGAGGCCAGGCTTGGCTTGGGCAGGTACTGTGCTGCTCAGGGCGATTCTGCAAAGCGGATTTGCTGGACACTGCTGGCTGTTGTTCACATCATTGGTCCTCCACTTGATCAGGATTAACTCGAGGTCATTCTTTGAGCTTGCTGAAAAGATTTTTTAAGACAGATAGCGCCCCATGCAGGCATGTGATGTAACAACACTTGCTATCACAAAGCTTGATGACACAGCTTGTCAGTACAGAACTTGGACTGAACACATGGAGTTGATGCCCCTGCAATTGCAAGAAGTCATTGTCGGTTGCTACATGGAACCAGGTAGGATGCCGTTTTCGTTTCAGTTGAAGGCGCAAATGGCTTTTGCCCTTGTGAGGTTGCTTGACCTCACCTGAGACTGGCTGCAGCACTGCAGTTGCTGCATTGCGCCGCCATGAGGCTGGGTAGCACGTCCAAAGGGCTACAGCCCTGAGCCCTAAGGCTGGCTAGCACATTGCTGTGAGCATGCACCAGGCGAGGCGTGAGGGATGCAGACCAGTCCTGATGGCAGTTGGAGCACTGGCTCGACACCTGAATGCTGCCTGCCCTGCCTTGCTGATTGCCGGATGCCACTGCGTCTGAGGCAAAGGCCATGTCTGCTGTAGCAGTGCACCTGCTGCAGACCATCTGCACCAGACATATCAAATTTGAGGTTGCATTTGAGGTGTGTCTAGGTGTGGGGCTGCAACCTGAATGCTGCCAGCTCTGCCTGGCTGGTTGCCAGATGCTATAGCATCTGAAGCAAAGGCCATGTCTGCTGTTGCAGTGTGCCTGCTGCAGACCATCTGCACCAGACACAGCAAACTTGAGGGTGCTGATATGTGTAGGTGTGGGGCTGCCTTGCTAGTTGCTAGATGCCACAGCGGCTGAAGCAAAAACCATGTCGACTATAGCAGTCAGTGCGCCTGCTGCAGACCACCTGCACCGAATACAGCAAAGTTGAGGGTGCTGATATCTGTAGGTGTGGGGCTGCCTTGCTAGTTGCTAGATGCCACAGCGGCTGAAGCAAAAACCATGTCGACGGTAGCAGTCAGTGCGCCTGCTGCAGACCATCTGCACCAAACACAGCAAACTTGAGGGTGCTGATATGTGTAGGTGTAGCGCTGCAACCTGAATGCTGCCAGCTCTGCCTTGCTGGCTGCTGGATGCCACAGCGTCTGAAGCGAAGGCCGTGTCTGCTGCAGCAGTGCACTTGCTGCACACCATCTGCACCATACATACAGGAATGGAACGCTGGCGCGTCTTTCACTTGTAAAGAGGGTGCTATGATCTTGAAGTGTGGGCTCAGTCAGTGTTCGGTTCACGGGTTTGAATCTGAGCTCAATGCTGCTGACAACTGATCCAAATGCAATGTGTATGCAATATGTATGTGTGTTTGCACTGAGGATTACACCCCACAAATTCATCTGCATCTTCTGCAAACTCACAAAACAGTGCATTTGACAGGCACCACATCAAACAGCTGCTGCTCTTGTCATGTACGGCTCAGGTCACTGATACAACAGCTGCTTTGTACCGCTGCAGCCTTTCTCATGACAATGGTTGTGCGCTGTTTGTGGAACAGCTGAAGAGCAGCTTGGCGAGCAGCTTGGCAGGCAGCTTGAGATACAGCTGCAGTTAGAAATGCTAACCTGTATGACTAGCTTCAAGGCTTCAAGGGCATCTACATTGTCTAGCCTCAGGTCTTGCAGCTGCAGCTGGATTGCATCTCTGTCTGGAGCATCTGAAGCAGCAGCAGCAGCACCTCCACAAACCGGAACACTGTTGCGCTGTAGCATGCAGCCATGCCACATGCATGTACAGCAATGCATTGACAGCAGGCAAGATGTCAAACAGGAGACAAGTTGGTCAACTTTTGGTGTATACCATGCTATTCACAGTACGTCAAAGTATAACAGAAGGGCAGGGATTGTACATAACAGCGCCATTTCACAACTGAGGGCTCAGACACAGCTTGTAATGTTGTAAGTTTGCATTGTTTGTCCTGGTTACCAAGCGATCAAGCAAGCGGGCTGACAGTGCCCACAGCAAAATGCTACTTTGCATTGAGCACCTGTGTGAGGCATGTCTTCAGCATCAAATGATTCAGGCTGGTACTCGCTGTCTGAGGTGTGCTGTTCAGGGCCAGCGTAGCTTGCTGAGCTGTCCCACTGAGAGTCAGACCAGCCCTCTGATTCTTGCTCAGACGCTCCTGGATGGTGTGCATCAGACTCGCTTGCATCCAGATCAGCATGAGCTATGCTTCGGGCAATGTTGTCCACAGCATCAAGATCCAAGGCCTGTGTGTGGCCTTGAGCAGATGCTGGAGCTTGTGCATCTGATTTGCCTTGCTTACTAGCATCAGCAAGCTCTGCACGAGATGCTGCAGACCCAACTTCATGTGCTGTGGCTGTAAGATGATGTGCATTTTCTGCTGGATGATAAGATGAGGGAGGCGGCGCTTGTCTGACCCTGCCTGGGCCAGTCTGTGCCTCTACCTGCCGGCGTCTCAAACCAGCTTCGAGCACAATGTCCTCAGCTTCATGGAACAGCATGCCAGCCCTGTTGTCAACGAAGCGCAGCAGCTGCTGAAAGGCAGCAGGCCGTTCTGCATGCTGATCAGCCTCTGCAGCAATGAGCTGGTTGGCAACACTGCTGCCAGCCTGACTGATGTTCTGCTGCTCAGGCTGAAGCTGCAAGCTGAAAGAGCGCTGTTCTGGGTAGCTGCCACAATCAAGCTGACCGTGGAGATGCAGACTCTGTGATGAGTCCCAAGCAGGATCAGTGGGCTGCATTGTCAATGTGAATGTGCATGTCCCAGTGGGGTGAAAGGCAGGGGTATGGGTCCCCTCAACCTGACTATCAGCTGTGGATGTAGGCGAGCTGAGCATAACGAGGCTGCTGCCGTAGCGGCGCTGCATGTAAGTCAGCGCAGCAGTTGCTGCATGAATGACTGGCCTGCTGGTCACTGGCCTTGCTGATCTGATCTGCCCTGCACTCCTGCTGGTGCTGTGTGGTGCCTTTTGAGAGCTGCCCGGAGCCGTCTCACTGCTGTGTACAGGCAATGCTGATGAGCTGGAAGCACGTGATTCCTGTGTTGTTGACTGGCTGTTGACAAGTGGCTCACTTTTGGCAATAGCAGCAACATGAGCATCCACTTGAACCTGGTTGTCTGGGTTGACAATTGCATAGCGTCTGATGGTGGCTCCATCAGCATTGACGCTTTGATAGGGCTCCAAAAGCTCTGGAATAGATGTGATAAGTGGCACAAAGTTCTGCTGGAGGTGTTCAAATATGGCACTGAGGTGCAGTGTGTTACCTTTGCCTGCAGCAGGCATGTAGCTGAACTGTTGAGCAATGCACACAGCTTCTTTGAGCCAGCCTAGTGCCTCAGTGACTCAGGCATCTTCTTGTCAAGGAGCAATGATCAAAGCATGCAAGGATTTTGTCAAGCAGCAATCTTCAAAGCATGTGTAGATCTTGTGCTGCAATACAGTGCATTAGGCAAGAACCTTGCTGATGTGTATTGTGTTGCTGCTCGATACAACAACCTGGAATTGGTGACATTGGATGGAAAAATCATGAGACAGGAGCTCTGCCTCACAAGCAACATGAGCATTGCCTGACCTTCATGGGGGGTACCAGTCCGTTGCCACTTGTGATGCAACTGCTGAGCAATGCTGTGCTGCAGCTTTGTGGGCAGGTCTGGGCTTCTCACATCCACTGTGACTGCAGAGTACAGTGACCACATGAAAGTTGGTGTATTCACTACATTGCCATGCATATCAACGGTTTGCTGATGCTGGGCTGACTGTCCATAATTGAGGACAGCTTTGTGATTGTGCAGGATTTCCAGACACAGACTGCATACCAGCATGATTGCTAGATCCATTCTCCCTGGTGGTGGCCTGCACAGTGACCAAAGCCTGCATACAAGCACAGTCTCGCTCTGGAACAGCGCATACCAAAGCTGTACACAATCAGATGCAGGACTGATAGTGGCGTTGCTGTTGCATGTTCATGGCATAGAATTGCTGCAAACAAGTGCTTACTTTGACAGTGCTGATGTCGTACGCCTCAGCAGAATCTGGAGCATTCATGGTCAATGTCAGCAGAACGGGGAAGGGTGCATTAGCCTCAGTGGCAGGAGTCTTCTTGAGATGAAGCTGTGAACCATACTGTGCTTTCAAAGCCAGTAGCTCTGCCTGCCAACACCATATGCATGCTCACACACCACAAGATGCACATCACTTGCTGTAAAAGAAATATGACGCATTCTGGGCGCTGCTGCAGCATCCAAGTCCCATGCCAAACAAGGCGCAGTCAGTTCACACCTGAAGGTCCTCCAGCTTGTTGCGAGACTGCATGCTTTAGTCAGTGATCTAACTCGATCAGTGAAGTGCGGGTCAAAGGCTTGAGCCAACAAGAAGGACCAGCAGCACTTGCAATGGGGAACTATGTCTGGTCGAACGCTCAGCTCAGGCCTCATCTGCACGACGGTGGTAACCACAGCACAAGCAGAGCACATGTTCATGCATGTTCAAAGGGCAGTGGGAATCTGAAAGCACTTCCAGTTTGTCTAGGGTCAGATCTAGGGTTGAGCCTGGGGTTGAGCTTGTTCCAGAAGAAATCGCCTATGCCGACGCTGCAAGCGGCCACGCCAGCTCGTCATGACTCAGCAGTCGACAGCTTCGTAGTAACCCTAATGCGTAATTGCGGATATGGCACAGTGTAGTTTACGGCAGTCCATACAGTTGCGAAACCCTGCTTTGAGTCTGTGATCTCGTGGAAAGTTCCAACTTGACAAGTTCTCCTGCGGCTCTGGTCGCTGTCAGGCACCATGGCTCTAGGTACGCTAGCGCACTTCTCGGGTGCTAGTGTTGGAAGCGCGAGCGGCGGTGGAACTGCTGGTTCGCTCCGAGGGCTCGGGCTTTCAAAAGGAATCCGTCACCAGTTTGGGAACGGCCGGAATTATACTCTATCCACCACGCGACCGCATTCAGCGCGTAGTCATGCAGCCCTTAACAGCGCCTCTGCATTCCTCGATACGGATTATCGCGCAATTACCAAAGGGCCGAGAGTTGGTTATGCAGTGCCGGTATCCGACTTCGCATCGGTACGCCCGGCGCTGTGATCATGGCACAAACATAGCAGCAAAGCTCTGCTTGTGCGATGTTTGTTCAGTCCAGTCCAGTCGAGGCTGAATGATCACAAATCATACCAGTCCTTGTGTGTGGTTGCAATTGAACCTGTCATTTCAGCGCGATTGTCACCATCTTTACGCTGCTTGCTGCAGTTTTTGCCAGAGCAACCGCCACAGCAGCAGCTCAGCAAGCTACCACAAGCATTGTATCGCTTGCTGGATCCACAAGCCAGTGTCGATCTGCCTTCAGCCAGCCTAGGCACCTTCAGACAGCTAGACAACAGAGAGCTTGACAAGCTATTTGCAGCATTGGGTCGCAACAAAGCCACATGGCGTCGCGCACTCGTGCTGCATGAGTGGCTGCTCAGCATGGGTCACATTCCAGATGACAGGCTTTGCACCACCTTGATTCGGGTGTGCTCGCAGCATGGACAGGCAATGACAGCGCTTAGCTTATATGACTGGATGCGATCGTCACAGAGGGAGGGAGGCGCTGCCTTAGTGCCCACCGTTTACACCTACACAGCTGCCATGCGGGCCGCATTGACTGGAAACATGATTGAGCGGGCTGTCAAGGTCAGGTTTCATATTGTCTCTACAGAACAAGTCTTTGTAGCAGTTCTGTGCTTTCAGCATGACGAGGACGTACGGAGATGCAAGCTATCACTTGCGTCTTTTCAGACTGTGTCCTTTGCTGCAGACTCTGCGGCATATTGCATATGCCAGCATATTGGCCAACACAGCATGTTGGCACATCTACATCACCAGCTTGTAATTGTGCAAAGATGCTGTGTTGTTGGGCAACATGGTTGTGATTGGTTAGAGTTGTCTGCAAGGTTGCATCTGCACCTGTGCTGCTCTTCAGTTGCTGCTGAGGCTGTTTCTGCACTGCAATGTCTGCACATTCTGTTGCGCTTGGCAAGTTTGTGTCTTGAAGTGCACTTGCTGCTCCTGAGGCTATATCTGCATTGTCTCAAATTTCACCCCTCTGTTGCTCATGGCAGGTCTAGGATGGGGCCCTGAAGGAGGCGCAGTTGCTGAGATCTGATCAATTGCATTGTCTCAAATTTCTGACGGTTTGGCAGGTCTGGGATGAGGCCCTCAAGGACGGCTGCCAGCCAGACTGCAGGATGGCGACTACCCTTATTGAGGTGTGCACCCGCAAGGGTGACACCACCAGGGCCCTTGGGACTTACAAGCTCATGCAAGATGCTGCCCCAGGCTCCAACATGGCTCCATCCATTCATGCCTACACAGCAGCCATGAGGGCAGCTGCTGAGGGGGGCGCCTGGCAACAGGCCCTGGAGATCTGGTCTGACATGGAGCAGTGCAAGTGCAAGCCCACTGGTATGTCTCACCTGCTTCTGCATGTCTGAGGAGCACTTTGCCTTGCTTGCAGAGTGGAGGCAGTTGTTTGACATGACTTCCCTGACTTCCCTGTTGTTGTTTGGCACCTCTGGTCTTTGGCAATACCTGTTCGCCAGTTGCTGAATCTAACAAAACTCGTGCTTCAATAAAGTATTTTCTGAGGGGTTGATTGCATTCATCTGCGCATTTTGCATCTACGTCTCGTCTGCAATTACTCGTGCATCTGTTTCTCTCTGTACCACACCATGCTGTACCTCATGGCGCTATGCAAGCGCAGTGTTTGGTGATGACATAGCACTTGCATATGGAAGTAATCATATGCTGTTCTGCAGGACATGCGTATGCAGCTGTCATCAGCGCATGTGCTGTCGGCGGTGCTTGGCAGCGCGCCGTTCAGCTCTTTGACCAGATGCTGCAATACCAGATTAAGCCAGACGTGGTGTCTTGCACAGCCCTCATCACAGCACTAGGGGCAGACGGGCAGTGGAAACGCGGCTATCAAGTTGTTGAATGGATGCTGCGCTCGGGTGTCAAGCCAAATGTGCGCACTTACACAGCGCTGATTACTGCTATGGGCAATGCCCAGCAGTGGGATTTGGCTTTGGACCTGATCAAGCAGATGAAGACGCCTCAGGCATCTGGTAGTGTTGAGCCTAATGCTTACACCTACAGCGCTCTGTTGAAGACTATGGGGGAACAGGTGTGCTGTGTGCTTTTCATCAGATGCATGCTGCCCTGTGCAGGCAGCAAGTTGTAACGAGCAGCATTTCTCAAAATATCATATTCTGTCATGGCGCTGATATGCATATGCGGGCAGCAGGTTTCTTCCCACCTGTGAACAACATGTGGAAGGCCATGTGACTTTCCAGTGCTCTTGTACTGTTTTGCTGCCTGCTTCTGGTCTCTGCTGTGTTGCTCACTTCATGCCAGACCAGAATGCTTACAACTTGTGCAGCATTTGCATGCGAGAGTCTTGCATGGCGGAAGTTGCTTTGCTCCTGGGCCACAGGTCAACATGGTGTGTGAACAGACTGTTCAGAGCTCATGCTCTTCTGTCATGCAGGGCCACTGGGAGCTAGCAGAACTGTTGTTTCAGCAGCTTGAAGGGGAGGCACTTACATCAGCCCCCCAGCCCCCCCCACAGACCCCCACCCTCAGCACCCTTAATCCCTACTCAGTTGACTGGACATCTCCACAACGTCCACAGCCAGATAACTCAGGCTGGGAACAACAAGCTGCTAGCATGACAGCTGCTGCCATGACTACCTCAGCTGCTCTCAACATACACACCGGCGCAGCTCCTGCTGAAGTTGATGACAGGCGGCTGTCATCTGGTAGCTATGGTGACATGCCCACGCACCTTGCTGAGCAGGTGTGTACTGCTGGCTGCCCATTGTTTGCACCAAAGTTGCATTGCATTCCAGACACTGCCTCATATTCTGATTGCCCACTCTACAGGCCTTTGCAGAGGTTCTGGCGCCTCAGGTTTGCAGAGGTTCTGGCGCCTCAGGGTGTGTGTCATATCATGTTAGCATTGTAGCCAGGCTGAGATGTTGCAGACACGCCACTGCAAGCAGGCGGTGTGATGTTGCAATCTTCATGCCAAGATGTGCCTGAATCTGGTCAACCAGCTTGTCTGCTTCACTGTTGTGTGTTGCAAAGCTGATATCCTGGTGTGGACAGCAGTGACACTGCTGGCTACTGACACTGCTGATCACTGATGTTATGCATGGTGGTGTTACAGGTGCTGGATAGCCCCTCATATGCAGTAAATTGCACCCTGCCAGATGAAATCCCAGGTCAGGTCAACTTTTCCCCTCCTAGATCCTTCAGCTTCTTCTCAGCCAGCCGCCCAGCTTCCCCAGCACCTGCTGATCAGTCACGCAGCCAGTCCCTGCATCAGTCATCCCATCAGTCACCTGAGCAGTCACCGAGACGCATCAGCTGGACAACCGACAATGCAGCAACCAGTGGTCTGTCATTTCCACGTGAAGTTCCTCAGCCAAGTTCTGCTGGACACAGCCCAAGCAGCAGTCAAAGCTCATGCAGCCAAGTGAATCTCCCAGCAGTGCCTGCATGCCTGACCCCAAGCAGGGTCCCTGGGGGCCTGCAGGGGGCCTTGCAGGAGGCCTCAGCCACCAGTAACGGGAATCATGCCAAGTGGGGTTTGGATATGCGGGAGCACAAGCCAAAAGCCCTGCAGCCGCCAGGGCGTTCTGGGAAAGGCCCCATCAATGAGGTTGTGTGTGGGGCAATGATGCTGGCCTATGAGAGAGCTGGCAAATGGGAGCAGGTCAGTCACTGCTCGAGCCTGCTTGCTTGAAGATCTGAGTTGTTCAGATGTGAAGCGAGTAGTCCACAGAAACAACGTGCTCCCTTCCAGGCATCTGCCAGCATCACAGCTATGCCCGATGCTGCATGCCTGCCATTGTCATCAAGTCTCTTTGCAGCATGTCGCAAACATCTTCAGCACCACAAGCACCCTCCATACCATGTGTCTGCTTTCTGTGCTTTCTGTCGTGAAAGCGTTGATGTGGGCATTTGCAGGCAGTCAAGCTGTTGGACAAATCAAGAGCCATGGGCATTGTCCCCAACACCATCATGTACAACACTGCCATGTCTTCTCTGGGCAAGGCAGGGCACTGGGAGGCAGCAGAGGGGCTGTTCAGGGAAGTGCCCGAGCCAGATGCAGTCACCTTTGAGACCTTGATTGCAGCCTATGGCATGGCTGGGCAAGCTAGCCAGGCTGAGATTGCCTTTCAGTATATGCTGGAGGCTCAGCATACACCTAGGGACTATGCCTACTGTGGCCTGATTGCTGCACACAGGTAAATTCCCATGTTCAGTCTGCTGCCCAACTCAGTTGCAGTGATGACACCTAGGCAGGCTGAAACTGCCTTTCAGCATATGCTGGAGGGGCAGCAAATTACTGAGAATATGCCTGATTTGGCTTGATTGCTGCACACAGGTCAGTCGTCATGTTGATGTGCTGTCATCACTGACACATCTGCAGTTGCACAGACTTGTGTTGCCACACACAGACTCCTTGCCAGCCTTTGGCAGAGTAACTTATCCATATCAATGCATTTGCTGTGCCCTCCGTCATCATCTGATGACGTGTGTTACCTCAGCCTTCTGCATGCCTGCTACTGCTTGCTTTGTCTGCAAAATTGCAATGGCGCTCGGGTGCAGCTCTTTGGATTAGCAGCACTCATCTGCGTCCACAGCTGCAACTGCAACGTGTGCTTGAGACAGCTGGCTCAATATGCTTTTGGTGCGTGCAGTCTGTCAGGCAACTGGAGAGCAGCACTCAATGTGAAGAACCGTTTGAGTCAAGCAGGCAGCGCCATGACAGTGCACGTGTACAATGCACTCATAGCAGCCTGCGAGCGGTCACAGCAGTTTGAGATTGGTTTGCAATTGAGCAAGGACATGAGGAGAGACAGCGTGCAGCCAGACCAAGTGACATCTCAGCTGCTTCACACATTGAGCAGCAAGGGCGTGGCACTGGTTGAGAAGCAACAAGTGGCTGCAGCAGCTTTGAGCGCTGCAGTTGCAGCAGCTGGCACTCTCGTCATGCGTGCTGGCATGTGGTGATGACAAGTGACGTCTCAGCTGCTTCATACTCTCAGCAGCAAGAGGGTTGGGCTGGTTAAGAAGCTGCTTTGAGTGCTGCAGTGGCAGCAGCAGGCACTCCCGTCATGCATGCTGCCATGTGGTGATGTCATGCGTTTAGTAGCAGTGGCAGCAGCAGGCACTCTTGTCATGCGTGCTGGCACATGCTGAAGCCATGATGATGACCTAAGTTTGGGGGGGTATGAAGGCAAAATTTGCAGTAGTATCAAGCGGCAATGAATCTTGTTGAACCCCAATTTTCCTGGAACATCTGCTGTTTTTGCTTGTGGTGTAGGTTCCTGTTACAGTCTTAGCCAGTACCAGCTGTCAATTGCAGTGAGCTTTCAGAGCTTGCTGATTCTTTACTTTCTGGTTGGTGTCTCTGGTACATGGCGTGTGGTACATTTGCTTGGTCTGACATGACTACTAAGTTCCGTCTGGCACCAGTAGTGGAAGTGGCATCGAGTTTGGTTGCAGATCTTTAGGCACTTTAGGCACAAGTTTGCAGGGGTGATCTTGATTTGTTGACAGCACTTGCTAACTTCTGATTTGTCTTGCTATGTAGATGCAAAAATTTTCAGCAGATTGTAAGAAGAAGTCTCACTTGCACAATCATCTGTGTGTGCCACAAGGTGTCAGCTGCATAGCGCGTCTAGGTCAAACCTGCTTGCTTGTTCTCACGACCATCAGCTGTTAAGATGCAGCCTCCTGTGTCCCCTTTGGCAGATAAAGTGAGGCTGATCATGTACATGCCACATCTGGCCCGTATGTCACTGCGAAGCTGACAAACTTGCCTGCGCATGCAGCTGCCACTGGCCCAAATCTCGCCAAATCGAAATTGGTGCATGTGATCAGCTGCAGCCTGACTGGCTATGGGTGGCAACTAGAATCCGACCTCATAGCACCAAGTACCGGCGCTAATGGTGACCTTTTCAACTTGTCACCATCGACTGTCAAATCAATCTGTGACTTGTGAAGAAGATAGCAAAATTCGATTGATTTCGGTAGCTTCGTCGAGCGCAAGACCGGGCTCGAAGATGAAACAGCGCACACAATAAGCGCGAGGAGCGTCCGTGCAGTGCCGAAAACATCGGGTTGAATTGTTGAATTGAAGCTGCGGAGCTTGCGTTTCAGGGTTGCGGGGGAAATTTGTGGGCTAGTCTGCCGGTCCGCATCTGCAGAGTTTACTTGAAAACTTTTGCTCCAAATGCCGATTCTCGCACTTACATCATGATCACAGTACTTTCTCATGATCACAGCTTAGCCTAAAGATCTGCATGACAAGAGCTGCCGAGCCGTTCAGACGGAGGCTCGTTCAACTTCACGGTTGTATTTTGCTTCTGCTGCTTGCGGCGAAGAAGGGCGCGTGTCAGCAAGGAGTGTACGTCGATGCGCTCGTGCCAGCTGACTATGAAGTCCTAGGCCAAGATCAGTATGTGTGCTTCCGGGTGGATTTGCCTCCACAAAGTTTGAAGATAGTTGGTGTGGACCCCTTGTCTACACAAGATGTGGTGCACCACATGCTGCTGTTTGGTGAGTTGTAACACACAACCTCATGCTCATGCTGATGGCTGGAACTCCTGCATCTGGCCACTAGAAAGTACTGGCTGCACTGAATGTGCAGCATCCTTGTGCTAGCTGCACTTGTTTATGGAAATCTCCTCACATTAAGTTATCCTGACCCACAAGTTTCAGTAGTAGGAATGCAGCGATTGCTTCCCGCTTGAACTGTCCTTAACATGGATTTCACACCAAGCATGTTTCAACCATGAGATCATGCTATAACATAGAGCCTATACGCAGACTGTCCACAACGAGCATGCGCAATGTGGGAGATCATTCTATGACATAGCACCTAAATTCTTGAAGAGCCTAAATCGATGCCAAACTACAGGCTGTTCAAGTGAGGGACCTCCCAATGAGGCTTGGGGCTGTCACATGGTCAACCCATGCAGAGAGGGATCAGAGAGGGTGCTGTACGGCTGGGGAAAAAACGCTCCTGCCATGTCCTTACCCAAAGGCGTGGGGTACAGCATTGGTCCAGGGTCTGCAATAAGGAGCCTTGTCTTGCAGGTCAGCCAAGCATTGCAGTGATCTGGGCACCTTCAGTTGAGCTGATAGCAACGCAATTGTGCCAATTGAACATGCGTTGCTTTGCACAAGGGCAACATAGCTGTAACATTTGTAGGTCAATGCTCCTGCGTGGCCATTGCCACAGCTTTTGCGCCACAGGGTCGCACTGTTCTGCAAGATTGCCTGCATGTTGGCCTGCATGGCACACTGCCACAGCAACTGCCATCATCTGCATCTGCATGTGAGTAACATGAACCTGAATCCAACAGAATAAACATTTCATTAATCAGCATCTGCCTTGACGCCAATACAAGCTTTGGCAATGAAAGCAGTCTCATTAGCAATCATGACATTGGCAGAATCTTTGGCAATGGCAATGGCAATGTCAGCAGCAGCAGCAGCAGCAGCGGCAACAACAGCAGCAACAACAACAGCAGCAGCAGCACCACCAGCAGCAGTAGCGCCACCAGCAACAGCATCAGCAAAAGCAGCTTATGGGACGCTATTACGCATCACAGTATCCATCTCAACATACAGATGCAGCTTCAGTAACAACATCACCATGCAAGACAGTGCAAGCAAGCACGCTGCGTAGTCAGCTGCATCACACTTCGCAACGTGGCTGTTGCAAGAGTGATTCAGCTCTATTGCCAAGTGGCCTATACAACCCAACTGGCCTGTCGCTCACACTGTCTCACTTGCCTGTAAGGGCATTCTCTGGAGAGTCAGCTGTATATCGCATGGCTGTTGCAGCAGTGTTTCAGCTTCATTCTGCTGACTTGCCAATACAGAAAACTTTCTTTGTAAGGACACTCGATGTAAGGACAATCTTGGTGCAAGGACAGCGCCATTCGTGACCAGTCACTGCATTCTGACTGCAGTGGTCCCTCTGAGTAAGGACTTCGCTGTAATTACAAATACTGGTACCCAAAGCAGTTGCTACGAAGAGAGGCTTGCTGTACATCCCAACTTGACAACTTATTCCAACTTGCATTGCATTTTGACTTGCGTGTAGGTGCATTATCTACAAGCCAGACCTCCTGGTGATGAGTCAGGCATCAGGTTACGTATGACCACAATGTCCACACCGTATTCAGCAGGGATGATCAACTACGCCAAGTACTTCACCATACCCCCTGGTCAGGCTCAGCACCCCATTGAGAACACATGCTGCTACCAGGGCTTTGAGACCTTGCAGGGCTTTGCGTTCAGAGTGCATACGCACGCACTTGGCAGGTCATACTTCTCTGCAAGTTTACGCGCTTGTGTGTACAGTGTTTGCAGTGAAGGGCTGTGTGTGTGATGGCAATGTCAGCCTGAAAGTAACATGTCCATCTTCCTCATCGAAGCAAGTGGGCAGTGTCGCCTGCTTTGGCGTGGTTAATTGCCTGTCAGTGGTAATCATAATAAAAATTACACGTTCCAGCACGTGTGCTAGGTGTGTGTGGCTCAAGTCCTGCCTTGTCCCGTCAGTGATGATTGCACTTTACCAGATGTGTGCCAGCAAATCCTTCTGTTTACATCTGTGGCTAATTTGTCTGTCGTCTGTAAGCCTAAGCTCAATGCAGATGACAGCACTGTCACATTACCTGATATGATTTCGCTTGATGCTATGAAATGGGAAACGCTATGTACAGAGGAAAACAGATGCCTTTGCAAGTGCAGGTCAGTCAATCTGGAGCGTGTTCAGCAAAGGCTCGGGCAGGACGTGTCAGAGGAGCTGTGCAGGGGCGATCCCCAGCTGCCCCAGGGCTTCACCCCGCTCAAGCAGCACCTACACATACGCCCAGGAGACACTCTCAAGGCCACGTGCATGTTCGACTCCAGTCAGATGAAACAGCAAGTCAATGCTGGTGCCACTCACAATGACGAGATGTGCAACTTGTACCTCATGCTGTACTCGCAGCTACCATTCTTCATGGCGTGCTATGGCTCGTCTCAAGTGGACCGGCATGGCATGGGTGGGATTCCAGCAGAGGGGCGTCTTGAGGTGCACATTATGCTCACAACATATCGCCATCAACAAACAGCATGTCAATGTTGGCGCCACCCACAGTCATGAAATGTGCAATTTGTATCTGATGCTGTGCTCACAGCTGCCGGTGGCTGATCATGGTCGCTAATTTACTGCTGGGCTGTACAACTCATTTGCCATTTTCTCAGCATGCTGCAGATATTATTTTAAGCACTTGAATGGCAGCCATGACGGTTGCACACCTGCCTGTTTTAGCAGTCATCCTTTGCGTGCAGTCCAATTGCACAAAGCAAGCGTAGAATCAAAGGCTGAGCAATTGCAGTCTGTGCACAAAGTGCTGCTTCAAAAGTCCCGGTCCTGTCTCTAAACTGCTGTGAAATGGCATTTGATGGTCTGATCAAGTCTCTGCGCCTGCAGCTGGATCTGCACATGAGCTGGCAGCCTCCAGAGCCCATTGACCTGCCAAAACCCCTGCCCACCCCAAATGACCCCCAGGTGCTCAAAGTTGGCCAGGTCAGTGCTGTGGCCAAGGGCATTGACGATGACATCTGGGTATTCCACAGAGGGCAAGTGGTGTGGGATGAGCGTACCTTCAGTCCAGAAGACGATGGAAGGCATGTAGCTGATCCTGAGGCCTTTGTCAGGGCTCCAGCCGTCGTACAACTTAATCAGGTGTGCTCACAGCGGATGGCACTTGCTGCCACAAGTTATCAGCAAAGCCAAACAAGTTTGCTGCATGAATACACCTTTAGCTCAGACGGCAATGGAAGGCATGTAGCTTTATTTTACAGTTTTTTTCGGGGTTCCAGCCATTGTACAGCTGAATCAGATACGCCAACAGCTACTGCCAAAGGAGTTTGCAAAGAACTCAGGCGCAGAAGCTTGAGAATGGACTCAACTGCTCTGCCAGCACGCAGTCTCAGGACTTGCTGATTCATGGCACAGGCAAAGCTTTGGCAACATGCTGCATACAATCCCTGCATACAAGGCAAAGAAGCACCATTGAGCAGATACGCAAGGACTACGCCATGCAATGGCAAGAGCGTCATGCAGAGCAGAGTGAGACGCCCTTGCTGCAAACATGCCAAAGCTGCTGAGCTTTATTCTGCAAGTCTCTCATGCAAAATACACAGCACGGCATTGGCTCTGTTGGTGTTTACTGTGTTCCTGTCAATTGAGCCAAAAGATGTAATGGCGGCTTTGCTGCAGCTGTGCAGGACACCGCAGCTGTGATTTCCAGGTGGGGTGAAAACAAATTCTTGATCCCTCACAGCTTTGACTGTGGACTTTGAGGGCAAACTTTGGGTGACTGATGTGGGTCTGCATCAAGCAGAGCAGATTAATATGCATAGATGACTGAGTGAATACAATGCCCTTGCTGCAGATGTGTTGGACACTGTGGTTGTGATTTCCAGCTGGGCTGAGAACAGGTTCCAGATGCTGCATGGCCTTACTGTGGACTTGGAGGGCAACATTTGGCTCACTGATGTAGGGCTGCATCAAGCAGAGCAGACGTTGGTGCATAGATGAATGAATGAACAACACGCCCTTGCTGCAAACGTGCAGGACACTGGGACTGTCATTTCCAGCTGGATTGAAAACAGATTCCTGATGCCTCATGGCGCACATGCCTGTGGTCTTTGAGGGCAACTTCTGGGTGACTGATGGGGGGCTGTATCAAGCAGAGCAGAGCAACATGCAGGAATGAATGAAGATCCTGCTTTTCTTGCAACTTTGCAGGACACTGGAGCTGTCAGTTCCAGCTGGGGTGAGAACAGGTTCCTGATGCCTCATGGCCTTACTGTGGACTTTGAGGGCAACATCTGGGTGACTGATGTGGGGCTGCATCAAGCTTTCAAGTTTGACGCAGCAGGCCATGAGCTGCTGACTTTGGGTGTTGCCTTGAAGCCTGGCAGCGATGACTCTCATCTTTGCAAGCCCACGCATGTAAGCATGCAGCATTCACGCCTGCTTGCACCCGATGAACGCATAAGCATTGCCACTGTGTGGCACATGCAATCAGCCTTGTTGGCTGGCTAAAGCATGCAAAGGCATTTCTGTTGTGTTGTTGCGCAAGTCCATGAACCGTGAAGACAGTGAGCACGCAGGTTGTTTGTTGCACCTGCGAGAGTCGCTTGCTGTGCTGAGCTATCGGCAGCATGCCATCAGGTGAGATTTTCTGAAGCTTAGTGCTCAACGTCAATGCTTTGGCATTCCAGCTTACCGTCGCCATTTGTCAGCAGCTGTTGCTGTCAACCTGTTTACTGCTGCGGAGTTCATGCTGGCAGAGGCAAAGCTGACCTTCAGCTGTTTTGGAGCTGAGGTGTATGCCAAACTACAATTGTTGTTGGAGACTCACATAAAAATCTAATAAAAATTGGTTAGCTTCTCAGCACATGTGCTAGGTGTGTGCGGCCCAGGTCCTACTTTCTTGTCCAGTCATGACCACTCCAAAACCAAGTTTCAGCCTTATAAAGCAGCCTTGACTCAGTTGCAGTGTGCATGCCACAGTCATGTTGACACTGAACTTGTGGCGCAGCCTTGGTCGCAACAATGCACAAGTGCATCATCAACAAGCATTGCAGGATCAGGGTCAGACGTGTCTGATGCCATCATGCAGGTTGTAGTCGCAAACGACGACACCAGCTTTGTGGTAGACGCTTACTGCAACTCAATGGTGGTGCGCTATAGTGCTGATGCTCAACAATCAGGTGAAGTTCCAGAAGGCATTTCCACAACATGTCCTGAGCAGTGTTGCTGCCCTCAAGCAGGTGGTGGTTGCAAATGACGGCACAATCTTTGTGGCAGACGGCTACTGCAATTCCAGAGTGGTGCGCTATGGTGCTGACGCTCAATTTGAGGTGGAGTACATCCTGCCCAGAGGGAAGATGGACATCCCCCACAGCCTTGTCCTGGACGAATGTGATGATGCCTTGTATGTGGCTGACCGGGAACACAGCGAGGTGCACAAGTTCAGCATCAGCAACCAGAGGCTGCAAGGTGTGAAGGGCTGTTTTGATGGTTCAACTTCAGAATCTTGTGGGAAAGGACATACTTTGTACAATAGTCTCCACATTTTTTTGCTTTTCAAGGGCCAACAAACTCTTTGGCTGCTGCACCCCAGCCCAATCAGGTTGCATGGTCTGCAGCCCATGACGTCAATACAATAATTCAGATTCCAAGTGCTGCAAGCAGTTACTGCTTGAAGTCATGCCTTTGCTGCGAGCCACAGCCTCGTAACATGCAGCACAACAGCTTGCAGATAAGTCCTATTTGCACTGGAGATGTGACATGACTTCTGCAGCAAGCAACATCTGTATCTCATTTTATGTCTGCTGTTTTGATACCTTTTGATGGACATGACATGCTATGTGTGAGTTCACGCAGCCACCTGAAAGTGGAGCAATGCAGCTAGGTGTTGTCCATGACAGCTGGTTTGCCAACTTGTGTGAATCTGTTCAGCTACACTGCAAGCCGTAGAACATTTATCATCTAGTTGATACATGCTGCAGGAACCTGGAATCTGAAGCAGTCTGGCTATGTGTATTCCATCACAGCTGGTCCGTATGGCACTGTGCTAGCTCTATGCTGGGCGCATAGAGAAAACCCTCTGGAAGAAGAGGTGAATGTGGTCCTGTTGTCATCAGATTCTTCAGGTGATTGCACAAACAGCAAGATGTAGGGCTCTGTACTGGCTTTGGACACAAGGATATGGAGCCAGTTTATTGCTTTTTGTGGCCCTTAATTGCTTCTGTAAGTGAACGACAGGGTTGAGGTCTTGAGGTTTCGTTAGCAAGCATGTAATGAAGATCAAGGTCAAAGTCCTTCAAGGGCTATGCAGATCAACCCAGCTCATGACTGCTTTCATGCTGTGTTGCTCATCTGCCAAGTGCACAGCATGCGTCTGCTACAGGTAATTCTTGTATATGTAGTGATGTTTAGGTGTATGTACCAAAGGATTACTGTCTGTCACGCTTTAACTGTACACAATCAGCAAGCAACAATGTTGCTTGTGGGGGTACAGGTGGGGCAGAGCAGACTTGGCGATTAGAGGGGGTGGGGTCCTCCCATGACCTTGCCATCACAGCCTCCCCCATGCCCATCCAAGGCACTGGAGACCGCACCATTGCTGTCTATGTCGCCGAGACGAAGCCTTCTGGCAGCATGCTGCGCAAATTTCTGTTTGTTCCAGCAGGTTTGTCTTCAACTATAACCTGCCCTGCATGCGCTTGGGTACCTTTTCAGTGCTGCGACAAAGTTTGCTGGCAGTATGCTATGCAAGTTCACTCTAGCAGCTAGCAGGTTAGGCTTGGACTGCAGACTGCATCACATGCTCTTGAGCATGCTGCGCTACTTTCCTTTTGCTTAAGCATGTTGAATATGCATTGCAGAACGCTTTGCAACGTCTTGAGCAGCCAATGTTCCTTTGCATGGTGTCTGGCACTCAATGCCCTGTTGTGAGCTGCTTGAGACAATCCGCATGCTGTGCATGCAGAAATTGAAGCAACTAATGAGCCTCTGCATGCTGTCCGGCACCCAATGCTCTGTTGTAAGCTGCTTGAGACAATCCGCATGCCGTGCATGCAGAAAGTGAAGCAAGGTGCTTAGCAGTGCCTGTTGATGCCTCTTTGATGTGTCTTACTATATTTGGCTAGGCAGCAGCTGTCACATGTGATGCTGTCCTGTGTGCATAGCCGCTGTGCCCTAACTTCACAATCATAAGACTGTAACATAAGACCACAAAACCATGGTTTGGTAACATAAGACCACAACAACTGGGTAACACTGTAACATGAAACCACAATGACATGGCAATGCATTGCTTGTAGGGATGAGCATGGATGATATGGTTGAAGCAGGAGTGAGTGAAGGAAAGGTAGTTGAAGAGCTCATACCCCAGGGTCATGGAGTTGAGGCACATTTGGCGCAGGCCCAGATGACTCATGACGGCAGCACTGAAGAAATGCCCAATGTTTCTGCCCACAAACTTTCTGCAGCACCGTCATTCGCTGAATCAACTGATGTTTACGGGGCAACAACTCATCAAGTTGAGGCTTTGGATCACAGCCATGGCACAGCAGATCAACAGCTCCCAGCCATTGCGGCATCTGACAACCCTGACCACGCAGTCAGTGTACATGATGAGGATCTGAAAGGGCACCTGCCCGGCACCTCTGATGAGTCAGATGTATCGTATGGCACAATTGAAAAGTCCAAACAACACACACAGACAGTCAAAAACGGTGTCTTTGGACACCAGAGTGCTGTGACTGCCCAAAACAGAGGAGCCTTATCACAACTATTTTCATTTGGCCTGCCATTTGTTGGCATTTTTGCTGTTGCAGCTGTTCTGCTCTGGAAACGCCTTGGAGATGTGTCATCCCATCAGTCTGTTGTGTGATGGTCAATGCTCTTTTGCCGTTTTGTTGAAATTATGTTGGCTGTCTTTGATCATGCCGACACCATGTACGTGCAAGCAGAATTAACAGCCTCATTTTGACGATGTGCTGTGACAGTGAGCATCAAGTGTGAGAAAACTTCCATGCTGGATCATGTTGCAAATCATGATTCTCCTCGAAGTGGCCGTCGGACGCTGATTGCGATGTTGGCAATGTCAGCGCGTGTTGGTACAAGCGGTGTCTCAATTTTACCATATGAATATGAGCTTTTACCGGCAACAAATGTCGCTGTGGAGCACGGGCAGGCAAAGGCAGCTACTGAACAGTGCTTGAATTCCAAGAGGTGGGCGCCATGCTAGACATGCTTTGACATAAGATGACATGTGACCATGCGAATTAGTACCAAATTCAAATTTTGCGTTTGGGATTTGCACGAGCCTCAGCCAGGTGGAAGTCAGCACCGTAGGTGACCGAGGTGGCATGCATGCGCTGCCCGGAATGCCATCGTCAGGCTACCTGCGCACGGCTCACGGACACAAGTAGTTTTCCAAGCATACAAAAAGCACAACGCGCCTTGCAAGCTAAACACGAGTGCAGCTGTCTCCAGGCGGATCTGACGAGGCTGTGATCCTTGCTTAAGCTGCTCGCATTCAGTGCAGAGCCATCTACAACTTGGAAAAAGCGTGATTCATCCACGTACATAGCAGCATGGGGGCTTGCTTCGGCTCGCCCGGTCGGCAGCAGTATGGTGGAGGACGATACGGACAGCAAGGTCAGCAAGGTTATGGGATGCAACAGGGATACGGACAACAAGGCTACGCTCAACAAGGATATCCTATGCAGCAAGGCTATGGGATGCAGCAAGGCTACGGTCAACCAGGTGAGCATGCCAAATGATTGGCTTGAGAATGCCTGCAATCTGAGCTGTGGTAGCATCTGACTCTTCAGCACGCCTATGGCAAGCTGCTGCTGTTTGGTCACTTCATGGCTGAAATGAACAATATCAACCCCGATGGCTTCCATCTTGCTCTGGCTGCAGCAGAGTCACGGAACAGACTTGTCTGTCCTGTCTGCCAATCCACATCATGCACTACTCAAATGTGACATTTGGCAAACCCATTGCAACTGACATCATCACAGAGTGCTGCTTAAGCGTAACTCTTTGCTGACCATCAGAATCCAACAAAAGCGCAACCGCCTTTCACACTTGATGTTGCAGGCATGATGGGTGGAGGAGGCATGATGGGAGGTGGGGGTAGAATGGGGGGTATGGGTGGTGGAAGGATGGGTGGCGGGGGCATGTTGCCTGGAGCGCTTTTAGGTGGCGGAGCAGGTCTGCTTGGAGGTGCACTTATAGGAGACGCAATGGCTGATGATGGTGGCGGTGGTGGTGATGATGGTGGTGGCTACGGTGGTGGTGGTGGTTTTGGTGATGATGGCGGTGGTGGGGGTGGATTTGGAGGTGGTGATGATGGTGGAGGAGGCTTTTAGACAATGCCACGCTCTGCACGCTGTGCTCTGCCACTGCCACTTTCATAACCCCTTCTTGAGGACACGCTGTCAAGACTTTCTCTCGCTCTGGGCATGTTTCCTTTCCACTGTCCTATACTCTTTTGGTCACCTGTTATGGAGACTGCTTGTCATGCTGGGCTGATTCAGTACACAAGATCCTTCAAGCTTGGCCTACATTGGCAGCTTTGAGTGAGACCTATGACACTCTGGTCATTGTCATTGCAGTTTTGTGTCAGCGGGGTCTGCACATTTGGTTTGCCAGCATACATAGGCTTGAGCAACATCAGCATCATGGCACTTTCACTTTAGGAAATTCTGTGGAAAGATCAGGACTAAAGTAAGCTGTTTTGCTGTGTACACAGCTCGGCTGCAGATTCACAGATTAGGCTGTTTGTGCGATTTCAAGGCAAGGCAGGCTTAACCTGCAGTCACAACTGCACAGCAAGTTTGAGATGTTGATGGTTTGGTGCTCCCATCGCAACAAGTTGCAATTTGATGCCGTATCTCAGTCTACAGTCATTTGGTTCTGTGTCCTGGAATCCAACTTTACTAAGTCTTTGTCTGCATTGCTGGTTTACTTCTGGGCACAAATGTGGTTGAACAGATTGTACAGCAGCCTTTGTTTTTGTGACAGCAAGACTTTTTGCTCTGCAACACCATGTAAGTATTTGAGAAAGCATCTTGTGCCTCAATCTGTCAGTTGAATTTATGCTGACTGACTAGCTGAAACGATCTTATGTGTCATGACAGGCAGATGTATGTTTAAAACCCCAATGGCCTAGGTTGTGGGATGCCGACACACTTTAGGGCATTCTTGCGGAGCATGAAGGCTTGCTTGTAGTGATGTCACAATAGGGACCACGTGCACAACTTCGAGCCCTCCATAACAGGAGCAATGCAGCAGTTGCACCAATGATGTCGCAATGCCTGCAGAGACTGTCAACTTTTTGCTGCCCCGAATCAATTGCCTTTCTTGTTGGGCAATGTGCAACAGCGCAAGATGTGCTTGCAGCTCAAGGAAGGAAGGGCTCAATGAATAGTTAATTTGCATTTTTGGAGTGAGAACAACTGTTGATTCTGCCCAGTCAACGGCTTTGCGCAATGCAACACGATTAGGCTAGAAGTCCCTGCGACCCGGGCCGCGCGTGTCCAAAAACGTCACTGAGCCTGTATATCATTTGAGTGGCCTTGCGATCAAATTGAGAAACCAACTACTTCGACTTGAGTTGATCTTCAGATTCAAATCTCCAGTGCTTCCAGACACACTGTTCAGCGCATAGAAAGCCGATCCTTCCCAGCGGCTTGCACCTATGGGAGGCTGCTTCGGCTCTCCGGCAGGCAAGCCGCAGTACGGCCAACAACAGGGGTACGGCCAGCAAGGATATGGTCAGCAAGGATATCCTGCACAGG
>BDIU01000354.1:2358-108717 GCA_002118135.1 Trebouxia sp. TZW2008
GTCTAGACCCAAAAAGCTGGACGCACCCGACCGGAAAAAAAGCATTGAAGCACAAAGCAGGCTACGACCCCAGACCGAACCCGGTTCCGCGAGAGCACTCCGGAAACCGGTTGCATATGGCCTCACTGAACCGGACCAGTCGAAGACAGGAGGCCTTCGCACTGGCCCCACGCATTCAGCAGTACCAGGTCCACACCTCGAAGCTGGAATCTACTTGCGACGTACAATCACAGCTGAAACAGCAAAAGCAAACACTGCACGTCGCTGGGAACAACACAAGCCGGTCGAGCGGTCATTGTGAGAAGGCTACCCGCTGGAGCTTGCAATGCTGGCTTTTGTGTAAAAATTGGCAAAACCCAGGATTTCGAATCATCGTGACTAATGAGGCTTGAGCGCTCGCTTGAATACAAGTCAAATACTGTATAGCGATGAAAGCCATCGCTTCTGGTCACAGACTTAGCCGTTTCAGAACTGCTGGCATAGCAATGTCGCATGCAACTTCAGCTCCGCCATCGGTGGCTGCAGATGGCGGACTGTCCGCATTCGTCACGAAGCAGGGTGACTTCAACTTACAAATCCAGTCTGGTAAAGAAACCGCCTTCTGGAACTACTTGCTAGAGCAGAAGCTTGCAGAGGCTGATAAAGGCATCCTGTTGCAAGTTCTGTGCGACCAAGGCAGCCAAAAAGTTCAGAAAGAGCTTTTCACCGGCAAGCAACAGCATACTGGAATCAAACTTCTGGAGGACTGCCTTTCAATGCACACCTGCGCGACAGAACGGCTACCCCTGCTGTTTTTGATGTCGGAGATGTCCTGGGAAGAGATAGATGTAGCCCGCAGCAGTCTGCCTGAGCAGATTAGCTTGCACATGCACACAGATACATATGCTGTGGCTGCTGAGGCTAGAAGGCTTCTGCTGGAGAAGTGGCACGTCCCACTTGACAGCCACCAGGACAAGTACGCCTTGCATGCAGTTGCAGACAGCAGCAACATCGCTATCGGCACCTGCGGTTCCTGACCAAAAGTGAATGCCACTGCAGCTTTCAGGTATCTCGCAAAACACAGACTGTCATATGCCCTCATGTGTGTGCAGTTTATGCCAGACAGAGGCTGTTAATGGCAGCCAAACCCTTGCCAACAAGAGATGTGGGGGTGGCTTACCGAGCGCACAAGAACTTGCACAGCATCAAATTCCTCAGGACATCACCAGGTATTGCATGCCACTCCGTTGGAGCACACTTGTCAAGTGCAGACGGTTGCTATTGTGCAAGCCAGATGTATGCCTGCCTCGTCGGCACCTGACTACAGCAAGCTGAAGGCTATTGTCAATTTTTCAAAGGATGCAACTGCCATTGTGATGGCTGCAGAATGCAAGCTTGCCTCTCTTGCAAGCTGCCATGCTGTGACCCCTACAGCTTTGACACCTTGTACTGCGAGCAGTGCATTGGCGCGGTACATGCCAAGTGCAGGAGTCAGGAGCAGACGGCAATCTACGCCGATACTGCAGTCCCCGACCACTCAAGTACGCTATACCTTGCTTTGCCTTGCTTTTTGAACAGCTGCTCAGTCCACATTTGTCATGCTAGTGAACAATTAGTGCTGCTGTGTTGCAAAAACAGGCGCATGGTTCCCACCAGAGTGCCATGTGCCATTCACAGCATGTGCAACAGTGCTACTGACATACTGTTCTTGACCGTGGGCACTCAGCACAGCGCATTGTGAATGCTGGGCTGTTGTTGTGCATGCCTAACCCAA
The DNA here is from genome assembly GCA_002118135.1 of Trebouxia sp. TZW2008. NCBI lineage: Eukaryota > Viridiplantae > Chlorophyta > Trebouxiophyceae > Trebouxiales > Trebouxiaceae > Trebouxia > Trebouxia sp. TZW2008. The sequence goes on from BDIU01000354.1 coordinate 4,112, forward strand.
ACAACAGGTCATCCATTGCGTGACTGATTGCTGCAGGGCGGATATTCTGCAGCAGCGCCTGCAGAGACATCAACAATGGGCTGCAAAGCCTAGTCAGGCAAACACATAACCAAGGGTATCTGCGCCCTGAGGGCTTGCCATCAGACATGGTGGTGACTGTGACACAGGGCTGCAGCAGTTATCCCTCATCGCAGACAAAATTCATATGCAACACAGTCAAGCGACTGTTGAAAGATTTCAACAGCGCTTCCCGCTGCATTGACAATGTGATTGTCAAATTGATCCCCGCCTTCGCGGAAGGGACGCACCCGCTGTGGGAGTTCAACAATGTCTACAGCTTCGTGCTGTGGACCAAGTGTCCTCCAGGGTCTAACCAGTCCCTCAAGGTGAGACAGCTGCCGCTTGGCTATGGCACTGTCAGTATCGTGGCGCATGAGTCACCATGCACATCACCATTGACATGCGTTTTGAGTGATGCTTTATGACCCAGATATCTTATGACGCAGCCAAATGCATACAGAAGCGATGAATTGCCTCCAGACAGCTCTGCTCAAGTTCCATTCTCTGCACAAATGAGTCCTCAGCGACTCGCATCATGCCTTTTGAGCAGTGCCTAGACAATCTGCAGTTGATCAAGAGCAACTCTGTTGTAAAGCTTGACCAGTACACATGCATACCTATTATGCATGGCAGGAGCAGCCCTTCATGTGTGCCTCACTAGGAAGTGCTAGGCTAAAGACACCCTTGTGCCGCGTGCAGAAGTGCACCCCCGTAGCTGCTGTCATGGTGCGAGTACAAGGCCCTCAAGTATGCGACCTAGTGTACGCAGCCACCAACAAGCAGGTGCTGCGGTGTGGGGTCATGCGCTTGAGCATGTTGCTCATCCAGCAACAGCTTGCAAAGGTAATCCTGCACTGTGCCTCAATGCTCCCAATGTTTTGAATGCATTCCATTTATGCTTGATCCAGCATCAGCTTTGTGTCTGAGTACCATCACATGTGCTCAGAGCTAACAAGCAGAACTGGCCTTGAGGCACTTTGTGTAGTGCAGATGGGTGTGCAGAACATCTTCCTGGATGCTGCAAGCAGGCCAGCGCATGAATTCTGGACCAACATCGGCTTCAGCGTGTTGCTGGAAGAACAGTTCCGGGAGCTGGCTTTCAAGCTGACTCTCGTAGTCAATGATAGTGGGGTGGTATCTCGGCTGATCAGACACCTCCCAGCGCAGGGAGTGTTGTTGTCTGAGGTATGTACTGCAGAGCGTGCACAGCAGCGTATTTGTCATGTAAGCCTAAGCATGCCACGCAAAGCCCCCACCGTCCACCAGAACAAAGCCTGCCAAATGCAGATGCTTGTTGATCAAATGACACATGGTGCAGGGACAATGCATGTTTGCTTTTTGTTGATGCAATACTTGCAGGCCAGGGCAAGGCTTGTAACTTATGACTTGCTGCAGATTGAGCGAGTGGCGCCGCTGGTGTCAGACAAGCTGCAGGAAAAGGAGGCACAGAAAAAGGAGGCACTCATCAGGGACCAGGCAGCAGATTTACAGGCCAGAAGAAACAGCGACAAGCGCAAAAGGCGCGATTCTGCCAAGGTGCTAGCCAATAAGAAGATGGCTGCAGCTGTGCGGCCAAAGCAAAGCAGGCGTAGCGTGTAACACCGCCAGCTCTGCAGGCACGCTAATGCACAGACATGTTGTATGCTGTGGACAGATGCCTGTATCAGGGTCGAGATTGATGTGTACACTATGAATCAGGATTTTGTTTTGGTGTTTGCTTCTGATACTTGAGCACAAATGCAGCTGGCCATGTGCAAGCCTTGAGGAGAGCGATGCTGAGCAGTTGCATTCAATCAAACAGCATGCAGAGCTGTATCAACCTGCTTTGGACCCTTGTGGTAATCGAAACCAGCCATATGCATATATGTGTGCATCGCATTACTTTTTGCCTGCAGCAACTGCCAATTTGCGAATCAGCTGCTCGAGCTGCAAATGCATTGTAAGCAAAAGTCCTGAAGCGTTGGGTTAAAATGTAACTGCTATGCTCCTGTCAATACTAAAATAGTCTGCAAGCTGATCCCGACTCCAAGTTCAGTACTCAAGCCGACTCGGAATCACACGATTTCACAACTCCATAGGAAGTTGATGGTAAATTTCTGAGGTGCACCCAAGAATTGTTGCAAAAGCAGGTGACACCTCTCAGAGCAGGAAAATTTGCTGAGCTGAACATAGAGCAGTCCAACGTCAACATCCTGAAGTCAGAATCTGAGTCAAAGTGGACCTCAAGCTGTTGCAACTGTGGCAAAGCAGCAGACAAAGGCAACACATTTGCTACAGGAATGTAGACATGTGGACAGTGTTTAAGGAAGTGAAACTGGTAGGGAATTAGCGCAAGCGAATAAGGACACTCAAAATACATGTGCGCTCTCTGGTGGCCAAAACTTCTAACGTCATAGCGATGCATGCGAAACCCAAAAGTGTGCAATTTAGGAAGCAATTTATCTGTCATCAGCTTCACCACATCTTCAGTCAAGAAGTCCCCTACATGCAATACCTTCAAGTGAACCAAATCAGCCAAGGCGGCACTTAGCAGCCCTTGATGCTCACCAAAGGGCTGCAACAATGACAGACTGTGCAGATTGAATGGCAGATGCTGCAGTATAACAGGCTGCAGACTTTGTAGCCTTATAGAAAGAGACAACCTTGAAGTTTCTGACTGTTTGAACATGTGCAAGTATGGCTGAACGACAACATGACTGCCCCCCAAGCACAGGTCAGCAAGCCTAGCAGGCAATGCATCAACAAACACATCAGTGCTCAGCACTACTGCAGTCAGGTGCATCAAAGCGGAAGCTGACAAACCACATTCACCAGAGTCTGTAGAGACCGAAAGACTGGTAATGTTTGGAAGACGTCCGAGCACTTGCAGGAGTTCAGGTATACATTCTGTACTGCTTTGCGATCTGGCAGAGATGTGAAGCCTTTCTAGTGATGGGAGAGCTAAGAGCGCTTTCTGATGCTGCACAACTGTGTCCGCTCTGACTGACATTGTAAAAGCCAAAGTCTTCAAGCCTCTCAGCGGGAAATTGTGGTCAACAAAGTCTGTAAGGCTTTGCAGAATGTGCAGGTGTCTTATGTTGGGGGCCACAGACGCAATGGCTGCATGCAACCCTGGGTATCTTCGTGCCTGGCTTGCAACAATTTTACAGGCCAGCTCAATTTTGTTGTTGTCAGCTCCAGTCTCCTGGTGCACCTTCTGGAAATGGTGCAGTGACTGCTTGGCTTTTGTTGGAAAGTCTGAAAGGTGCTTGACGTTCCACTTTTTGATTGGCGCTTGAGGGATTCTTCTGAGATATACTTTGTCACAAAGGGTGCTCTGGAGCAGTTTACTTAGTTCACTACAGCTCTGGCTGTCCAGTAGAGACACAAGAACAGTGCTTGCTGGACAGACTCGTCGGGCCTCTTGCGACAGGTCTTCCCATGAGGCCTCAGACGGCAGATGAATCCGGCAGGTGACCGCGCAACTAAGCTCACTGCAGCGTTTACAGCATAAGCGGAAGTCCTTTTTGTCAGCATAGGACAAATTCTGGGCGATGCTGTCTAAGATTCCGTCTGGAAGCTGTGATCAACACATTGTAAGGTCAGCTCAACATAGTGGAACACCACTCATCCGCTGCGGGCTCAGTGTCGCACCTGATCCATTCACGATCCGAACAGCAGCTGGCTGGTGTCTGTACAGCTATGCAGCTACAGAACGCTCTTGACTGGGCCAACGTGGCAGATCTGTCCGACTTTTATGGCAAAAGGTAGCGAGTGCACCAGAGAAAGCGTACTCTCTCTTGTTTGCTTCCATGTCAAAAGTCAAACTGAGCCTCAGAGGCAAACGGCAGAAGCACATGAGTCATGATATGATTGGGAGCAAACTACATCTGCCTGAATGCGTGGTGCAATATGCAGCCTTTACTTTGGCTGCAATCCGCTGAAAATCTTTTCAAGACAAGTACACGCAGTGTAGTTACATGCAGCTGGCAGCAAACTACATCTGCCTGAAAGGGCTGAGCTGCAAAAGCTTGGCCCGCTCCCACTACCACTCTGAGGCACGTGTACGTTGACCTAATTGCAGTGGCCCTGGTTGCCTCATGACATCATGCATGGTCCTGAACTTACCATGCTACAGGGCTGAGTCATACTTCCAAATTCACAGCACCCAAGCAAGTCCAGCAGAATGATGTAGCAGATGTCATTGCGTTGAGACAGGTTTGGACACACGCTGACGTGCAAATGATTGTGGTCATCAAAGTCGGTCTTCCAGTGAGATGGCAAACCCGACTCACTCGGTTGCCCATCAGTGACATCTATTCATGCACAACCTCAAAGCATTCCGAAACAAGCAATTGCTTGACCGTGTTGAGCGCAGCCGCTGCACTGACTATGATGTGCCCAGACTTGCAGAAAGTGTTGCATTGTGTTGATTTCACAGCAAGGAACACCTGGCTTTGCAGCACAATCCATTCATGTGACGTCAGAGTAAGGGCGGACCCCTTCATAGGTGAAGTTTCTGCTAATTGCTGCTTCTAGACGCACAGAGGCTCGTCTTGTAACGCCTAATGGCGTAGACTCCTCTTTTCTTTGCCCGTCCTTTCACTTCAGAGTATGTTGCGCAGTAACGCATAGTCTACCCACTGCAGATGCTGCAGTGATAAGACTGGAATGTACAGAGCCCGCCACACCGCAGGCGACCGTGAGACATCTACAAACAGCTCCTTTGCAACCACTTCCCAATGCCCAGGATCTGCAGCAAACACGGCATTTTCACACAAGTTTCTGTGGCAAAGGAGTGTAGCTCATGCGCATCCTAGAAAGATATGCAAGGATGCTTGCACTCTGGGTACCAGAGGCAGGTTTTGCCAATTGAACCCTGTGAGCAGGTCGGTGTCCAAGCCTTGAGGGCATGCTATTGCGCTGAATGCTGTGATGCAGGACTGCTGTTTTTGATTAAATGCTGCAAAACATGCCAGTGCAAGCATTGTCTCACCAGCACTGGCACTGGATCTGCAGCAGCCATGGCATGCTTTGGGTAGTGCTTGACTGTGGAAGTTCAAATCAGTGGCAAAATAGGCATGCATTTGAGCTTGTACAGTAAACTCCCTTTGTAAGGACGCTCGATGTAAGGACATTCTCAGTGGAAGGACAATGCAGTTGGTCACCAATCACTGCATTCTGACTGCAGTGACCCTCAGAGTAAGGACAGCTCAGTATGATGACAGACTCCTTAAAAACCAAAGCAGCCGATACATGGAGAAGTCACTGTACAGCTCAATACATTGATGCTGTGGAGCGGGATTGCTGTTCTTCAAGACCTGCTGCAAAACATGCCAATGCAGGCAGAGTTTGGTAACTGCTGCACTTGCGCTTCAAATGGTTTAGGATAGCACAGGACCGAACTGGTTGGAGACAGGTGATTGCTCCAGTATGTACCTAGCTGGACCTGCTGAGCCTGCCTAGCATACATTTACAATGGATCATGAATAAATAATGCAATTGCGCTGTGCAGGTTGGAGACAGATTGATCATGCCAGTTGCAGTTTGCTCGGATGCGTATCACTTGCTGCAAAGCACAGTGAAAGAAAGAGCCTGTCACTTATGTGAAACACCTGCTTGATTGCTCTCACAGCACAGCATGAAACCAGATGACAAAGCGGTCAGAAGTTGCTTTTGCCTATGGCCAAACCATCTGCTTTGTCTTTCCCCAGGCATGAGAAAAATTGACATAAAAGTAGTTTAAAGGAGGCTGATACAATGCTCTTTGTAAGAACACTCCATGGAAGGACAATATTGACATAAGGACGACGCTGTTGTCAACCAATTATTGGATCTGACTGCAATGGTCCCTCTGAGTAATGACACTTTGATGTAACGACAAACTCTTGGTAACCAAAGCAGTCGTCACAAAGAGAGTTTACTGTACCTGGAGGATGGTCGCCATGCTGTTGAAGCTGAACCATGAAGGCGCAGTCTTGTGTTGTATTCCAGAAGGTGTCAGGGTGGCCCTTGTTCTTGTCATTCAGCTGGTGAGGCGCTGCAGCCGTGCCACCCTGCAAACATACAAAAGCTCTCAATATCAGGTTGAAAGTCTTCTTTAGAAACAGCCATGTTGCAGCACCGGCACAGTCATGTCACCAATGCAGTCTTCTGTGGTGTTCCAGAAAGTGTCAGGGTTGCCTTTGTTCCTGTCAGGCAGCTGGTGAGGCGCTGCAGCAATGCCGCCCTGCATGCATTTGAAAGCTCTGAATTTCAGCCTCAAACTCCTGCCAGAAGTTTTACACAAGGACAGGCGCAATCATCTCACTGATCCAGGCTTGATCCCCTTCTGTTTGGCAGAAGCAAAAACAAGAGGAAGAAATAGTTTTGGACCACTCACAGGCTCACTGCCGAGGACATAGCCTGCACATGGATCAGATCCAGGTGAGTTCCTTGTAATGCTGCCAATCCTTTTACAGGAATTCGAGCACAATGTATGATGCAGGTGCACTTTCAAATGGAAAACATACAGAAAACGTACCAATTTAAAGATTTACGCTATCCCTGGCAGTACAAAACTTTCACACCACTCCTGACCAACAAAGAAAAATTGATGAGTAAATGCATTTGCTTACCTGACTGGCATTGAAGGCCATTGGTAGCATGCCATCAAAGCCTGAGCGCACAAATTGCAGCTGGTAAGCAGGTCCAGGCAGGAAGAAGGAGGACGGGTAGCGGTACCAGTCCTCGCCCACGCACACACTCACAGGCCTGCCGTCTGTGACATTTGCGCTCTCAGATATCTGCACAAACGACAGCAGCAAGTTTTGTATAAGCTTCAGGAATGAAGTTCTTGCTTTTGCACACCTTCACAGGCTTGCTGTCAGTGACATTCATGCTCTCAGGTATCTGCACAAACAACAGCAGCAAGTCTTGTATCAAGCTTCAGGAAAGACAAACTCGTCCTCGCACACACTGACAGGCCCGCTGTCTGCGATGTCTGTGCTGTTAGTTATTATCTGCACATGCGCTGGCAATATGCTGCTGTTCCGGCGATGGAGACAGAAAGGCTGCACTGTGTATATGCAGTAGCACAGGCAAATGGAGTTGTTTTGCGGTGCCGCAGTTGAGTTAAATCTGCAAAGAGCTGGTAGGTCAAGATTTGGGGTAGGACACATGACTCTCAATCCTTTGCCGGGGTCGAACCACGTGAAAGCTAGGCATCCTACCACAACTCTTGATGTAGCAGCTGTTTGCAGATTGGACTCAGCTGGACGCCAAAAGTTTGGATTTGCCCATGCTACACTGTGCAGCCCATTCTATTTGCAGGCATTGCAGTCAGGAGCAAATGATTGTCTAATTGGCCCAATTACATCTTTTGGGCATGACAAAAGATCAAGCACAAAGCGACAGACTTTCTGGGCTGTGTGCAAAGCAAAAGGCATTCAATGTCAATATGCACAGTGTCAAGTGCAGGCAGTTCAGTTCTGTATCTGCCCATGCAATTAACGCATGCAATCAGCTTATGCAAGCAACAATGAATACATGCATTTAGCGCATGCAATCAGTGCATGCAATCAGTGCGTGCAATCAGCTCATGCAAGCTACAATGAAAACATGCATTTAACGCATGCAATCAGCGCATGCAATCAGCGATTCTCCTCAGCACATGCCACCCTTGCATGCATACAGGGCATGCAATGAGCGCATGCAACAACTGTCACACTCGCCTCAGGCAGGTGTGTATACAGTGTTACTGCTGCGCCATAACTTAGTACTAAAGTCACGCTCTGCAATATGGAGAGCAGCACTACGACTACGATGACCACAGCTATGGACCCTCATGACACCCAGCGCGCCATATTTACAACATGCATGACACTCTTTCTGCAGAACGCACAGTCTGTGCATACAGTCATCACATGCATGCGTTGTAATCAGTAGCTGTAATGCCCACATGTGGCAAGTGCCTGTACAGTGTCAGTTCTGCGCTATAACTAAACACCAAAGCTGCGCTCCATGAGACAGACAGCAGCACTATGACTATGATGACCACAGCTGTGGCGCCTTGTGACACATAGCCTTACATTCATGACATGCATTACAGACTCTCACTTTATGCGTGCTGTCACTACATGCATTCAATGTGTGTAGTGGCTGTGATGTCTACCTCAGGAAGATGCCTATATAGTGTCATTGTTGCACCATAGTTCACCACCAGCGCCACGCTTCGTGAAATGGACAGTAGCACTATGACTATGATGACCACAGCTGTGGCCCCTCGTGACACCCAGCGAGCCACATTTCTGGGCAATAGCTTGCGCAGTATGCTGGCAGTCACAGTACGCCAAGACGCCAGAGTTGCGGCTGCTGCTAGACAGATCTGCAGCAAAAATGCAAAATATCATGCGCTTAAACTTGTGATCAGGCCCGTCCTATAGCCTGATTGGTTCTGTGCAGTAGACTTTTGACTATGATGACCACAACTGTGGCCCCTCGTGACACCCAGCGTGCCACACTTCTGGGCAATAGCTTGCGCAGGATGCTGGCAGTAACAGTACGCCAAGACGCCAAAGTTGCGGCTGCTGCTAGACAGATCTGCAGCAACAACACAACTTGCTCAACTTGTCATGCTCTTCAAGCCCATCCCACAGTCTGGTTTGACATGAGCAGTGACAGCCAGCAAGCCACATTCCTTTGCAGCAGCCTGTGCAGTATGCTGGTAGTCACAGTACGCCAAGATGCTAGAATTGCAGCTGCTGCCAGACAGATCTACATCAACCAAGCAAGCTATCGTGCTACACCTGAAATTGTGTCTAAGCCCATATATGATGTCCACAATCACTTATAACAGCATGACAGAGTGTGCTGTGCTTCTCAGGGCAACAAACCGACTTCCTATTCAAGCTGTATGTCTGCCAAGAGCATACCAGGGGACATACCAGGGGATAGATGACGTACATGAAGCGCTCCTCCTTGTGCGGTAATACTGTTATGGCAGCTAGCCACACATATAGAGGGCTCAGCGCTATCAATACCCTTGGCCGCCGCTCATTGCCTGCACAGCATGCAAAGCATGTTGAAGAAATTCAAATGCTGCAGCTCCCTCCACTGGGCAAGATGGTAGCGACACTTGCCCTGAACACAGCTTCACTGCCGGGAAACATTACAAGTGTTGGTGTTGCTGGCGATGCCCATGAGCCTCATTGTGACATTGAAAATGGTATAATTGATTTTGACAGCAATATCACTTTGTGTTCCATTACAAGGAAGGCGTCCTCTTGAACTTGAGTGTCCTGCGACTCAGCAATGGCTACAAGATCCGTGCGACATGCCAAACACCTGCTTCAGCATCTACATCAGGCAATGCACTTTAAAACCTTAGATACACAGTCCACACAGGACAAGTAGATGTAGCCTTACATGGGTTGCTGTGCGATAAGGACACTGCCGCAAAAATACACTTCTTATGGTGCTTCCTTTGCAAGGAGGTTGTAAATTGTGAGCCTACCTGTCACCTGAAACAAGTCTAGCAAGGCCACGACAGGATAGATGAGCGCCAGAGGCAGTATGAGGTTCAGGTTGTTCAGTCCATTTCGCAGGTAAAAGGATGAACCCTCAACACCATACAGCGAGCTGTCGCCGCCTCCAATAACATTGTACCGCACAAAGTTCCACAGGGAGAACTGCAGCAACAGCAGGTTCAGTCAAAACCTTCACGTCAATTGCAGCAGCAGCAGGTGAGCTGAGTTTTACAACAGAACTGCAGCAATGCCGGGTATGTTAAATTCATGCAGACACTGTGGCATCAGCAGGCAAGATGTCATCACTGTCACTTCAAGCATGGCAGCATCAGCTTGCAGATTTGAATTGTAAAAGTGCATGAAAGTAGAGTAAAGCCACCATGCATTCTGAAACAGCGGCACCTGGGCGTCATTATGCGCACAAGTACACATGAATGTTCTGTCGCAACTGCTTGCAATTTTGCATTCAAGATCCCGTGCTACAAGTGCTGATGGTATGCAGATAACGTACAGCAGGCAGGAAGAAGAGACGTGCAGGAATGTCCACTTGACATCAGGTTTATGTGCGCCACTTGCATGCAATGCTTGCAAATCTGGACAAGCTATGGATGACAACCATGTGCAGCTGACATCACATGCTTTGAGCGCTGCTTGTATGCAGAACAAGCAGTTGAGGGCAAGCCAAGTGTCACAGGCTTGGCTACGATCCTTTGCTTTGAACGCTATAGGCATGCAAAGTAGTAGGTTTTGTTGACAATCAGTTTACAGTCACCTTCAAGGATCTGGTGCGTTGCTGGCAGGCAAAGTAGTGGTACTTTACTGCAAGCAGAAGGCTGACAACATGTCTCTATTGCGCTACTGCATGCAGCCTAGGGTGCACTTGATGATGAGCCAAGACTCACAGTCCACTTGCCATAGAACAGGCGATCAAAGGCGACCATGGGTGTCAGGGTGCCAGCCAACCCTACAACGCCAGCTGGCAGGTACACCACAGGGTTGCTCACGAGAAGCAGAAGCACAGCATAGGGCAGGAAAGCCACCCCCGCCACCGCCCACCCCCAAAGGACCCCCACCATGGCGTAGAACACGACTCGGCGGTGGTCTGAGTTGAGCACTGAGGCTGAGGCGGCTGTGAGAGTGTACATTGTGAAGGAGCTGGGAAGAAGCGCAGTGGAAGAGGTGAACATGCCTGAGCTGACGCAGAGCAGCAAGAGGAAGATGTGCGCAACCCTGATGCTGATGTGCTTGTGCACTGCCCTGCAAGCATGTATACTCTTGGTGAATTCAGCTCAGGGAACTTAGCCCATGCACAGCACTGAGGAAACTGCAACAGCAGGAAAAAAAAAACATGGGCAATCCTGATACTGATGTGCATCAGCACTGCCCTGCAACAGACGCACAACAGCCCTGGGACGAAACACTGCAGAAACGTCAGGAACAAAGATTCACACCAACAGCCTTGAAGTCCTGCTGCTGATCACAAGCACAACAGCTGCAGGGGCATTTTACATCAGCAGAATGAGCTGCAGGCCAACGCAGACAGACAGTCGGCTTACAATTGTCTGTCGGGTGGCCTCCAAGCTTCAACAGATTTGAACATTCAACCAATAGCTTGCTCTTGATGCTATATGCTAACAGAGGTTGAAGCAGCAGCAGAATCATTCAGATTGTGTCTTGCAAACATTGCTGTTAGCCTCAGATTGAAGAATATTCCTTGCATGCAATGCTGCTAGCCATAAATGGACACAGAAATGACCTGTAGAATATTTACAATTTTGTACCTGTAGAGGAGAGTTTCTGAGAGTGCAGAAAAGAATGCTAAGCCAGCCTTTGTCAGGTAGAACACTGCCACCTTGCCTGCACAAAGATGAGTCATTGTCAAGTCATCCAGCGCATGGACAACAGACAGGATGTCAGCGCATGGACGTCAGACAGATGCGTGTCTGGGTATGGCAGTGACTCTTGAATTTGTCAATGCTACCAAAGACACACATGGATCACAGCGACAGTAGAAAGCATGGCTGTAGCACAGCAATCATGCAAGACATGACCTGGCATGACTCATGACAGCGTGAAATGCAGCTAAGTTCTGCATAGTGAGTCAAAAGTCTACCTACTTGCAGTCAACACTTGTCCCTGTCTGGCCGATGTCACTTGCATTCATTTTGACTGGCATATCAAGCTCAAAATTGTGTCACAGAGAGCATTGGCAGTCTCATTTGACATGGCAATGTGAGTCACCTGCGCCACTACCAAACCATAAGGCAGCTGGGCCTGCCACTGTGGTGTGCAATAGAAGATATAGGTAGGGCCTCAGCGCATAGCTTGCACTGCATCAGCAAGTCAAAATATTGAGACACTATTCATTGAAACGATGTCAGGTTGAGATGAATATTGCCTGGAGGCTGCGTGTTCACAAGGACCATGGAAAAGAGTAGGATTGCAGTCTCTCATGTCAAGGATGCAGGTACATAATGCAAGCTGTGATGTGATCTGACCTGCACAGACAAAGCAGTAGCAAGCACAGCAGCAGTGCACGCTGTCTAAATGCATGCTTTGACACATGCTTGCTTTGGTGCATGCATGCTTCGATACATGCGTGCATTGACATGTGCACAAATTGAAACATGCATGTGTTGACTCATGCATCCTTTGACCCTTTGTGCCTTGAATATGCAAATAAGAGGTCATGCTGTGGCACATGCATGCTTTGACACATGCACATTTCCATTTGTTTGTGCTTTGGCTGTGTAAAGAGCAGGTCATGCTCTGGCACATGCATGAACACATGCCATTTGCATTGCTTTGTGCTCTGCACACGTACAGGTCGTGTTTGGGTTCATGCATGCTGTAATCCTTTGTGCTCTGCACATGTAAAATGCAGGTTGTGCTTTGGCCATGCTTACTTTGGCACATGCCATTTTGAAACCATTGTGCTTTGAACGTACAAATTGCGGATTGTACTTTGACTCGTGCTTGCTGTAAGCCTTTGTGCTATGATCAGGCCAATTGCAGGTGAAGCTCTGTACCTGTATTCCCATGTCTGCAGCCCATAGCCATATAGCAGATAATGAAGCGGCTCCCAGTAATTGAACACTTCATCGCAATCATGGATGATGTTGTAATATGTGCTCACCAAGCGAGCCGCAAACAGCAGCAGAAAGGCAAGTCTGCTGCTGATGACTCTGACTGGTTTGCTTCTGGGCTTGGCTGCCCTGTACGTCAAGTTTGGTAAATGCAAAGGCTGGGCTGGGAAGTCTAGCAGTGCGTAAGACAGATGCAGCTGTACTGTCGTGCCCACCTGAAGCCAAACAGATCGGAGCTCCACGACTTTTCGGGACTTGGATTCGGCTTACGCTGACGCAGATTGGGTTGTGAAACCATTTTTGCTGGCTGTGCTTGCTCAATCTTATGGCATCACGCACCACGGCCTCTGAAGCATGGTCGAAGATTGGTTGTCAATTCTCACGTAGAAATCCTTTTATGAATGTTGGACGTCATCGCCCCTGTTCGACAGAGCTAACACAAGCAGCGACAGCGCAACAGACTATTGAGCTTGGAAAGTCTTCCGCCAGATCACTCAAGTGTCGTTAAACAAGTTGACCCCGACAACTTAATGCTGACATCGACGCAACAAGATCGCAGGATTTGTGCAAACTGCCTCACTGCAGACGCAGCGGCACCGATACGGGACCTTTGCTTGCGAGGCATTTATGTTGTCATGCAGTTCGAGCTTGACCGAGCGACTCGACAGTCAACGCTTTACACTGCTATGTTTGTTTCGGAAGTTCATGCATGCAACTCTACGAATCTGTAAGAAGCTGTAAAGGAGCTGCGAGGGAGTTGAATTGGCATCGTTTGCCAGCTTGATAGCTAAAGCTCGCGAGGCTTCACCAGATCAGCCATGTAATCTGCGCCAGTACTCATGGCAGCTCCGCCAGATGGTTCTAAGGACAGCGACGATGCGCTACACAGCCACAACGGCAATGCATCTGTCGCAGCAGCAACAGCCAGCTTGTTTCCCGCTTATGCTGCTGCAGTCCCACAGCAGGCCCCAGCCTGGTTGCAGAACACCAGCTTTGCAGCTGCCACGACTTACAAGCCTGCGCCAACAGCAGATGATCAGGAAGCCAGAAGTAAGCTTTGCAGCCTAGCTTGTAGATCACCAATTGCCATCTGGACATGCTTTTGCAACCTCATGACCATCCTTTTTTTCAAATGGCTGTCATGTTAATCATGATCCTGGCTTTCAAGCCTGTCTCAGGGACACAATCACCATCTGAAATTTCAAATGGCTGTAGTGACCCCCTGACATGTTGCTCATACTAAAGTCGGCTATGCACCACTGATGACTGCAAGAAATGTGAACAAACAAAGCAGATATGACAAGCAGCATGCGATGATCTCCTTGCAGACATGGCTGCTTGGTATGCTGCAGAGCAACTGCTGCCTTCAAGCAGTGACAGCGACTCACCTTCTTTCTTTGGAACAGTTGTCATGCTCCCTTGCTGTGTTGATGGGCTGAGGCTGCAATAGGGAGCAGTTGCACTGCTGCCTTGAAGTATAAACAGCAACTCAGAAGATGTAGTCACCATACCTCCGTTCATCAGCTGTCACGCCCCTGGACATGTTGCAGGCCTGGGGCCACAACAGGCTGCAGAGCAACTGCTGACTTCAAGCAGTGACAACGGTCCACCATCTTCCTTGGCAACAGTTGTCACGCTCCCTTCACATGTTGCAGGGCTGAGGCCGCAACAGGCTGCAGAACAACTGCTGCCTTCAAGCAGTGCCAGCAAGTCACCATCTTTCTTTTGGAACAGTCTTCACGCTCCCTTGACATATTGCAGGGTTGAGGCTGCAACAGGCTGCAGAACAACTGCTGCCTTCAAGCAGTGACAGCGACTCAGATGATGTGGCTGAGCAGCCAGCCTTCACTGCTGCTGAGGGCACGGCACAGGCTGTTCAAGTCCCTGACAGCGACACTGACTCCAAGGAGTCCATGCACAGAAAGCACAAGCGGCGACGTGAGCACAGCAAGCATAAGAAACGCAAAAAGCACAGGTGCAGAAATTGTACGCACAAAAATTTGCCCTGTAGCCGCCTGAAAATGACCTCAAAATGCATCAAGAGCTGGAGTAGCTCTAGAATCTCAGCCCTACAACATATGTCATTCTTCTGCTGCCTGCTTTCACAGCTACATCTCAGAATTTGCAGCAGACAAGCGCAATTGCATGTCTTGTTCACTGCAACCGGTGTGGCAAATTATGTGAGTGCTGTATGCACTATCACAATTCGACCATGAATGCCCAAAGTACTCACCACCATCATCAGTTGCGGCCTATGTTAGCAGCAGCAGAGGCTATATATGTTGTTGATATTGCAGAGACTGCATTGCTCCAGCGTACGGTAGCAAGTGTTCTGCTGCTGTGTTTGGAACAGCAATGGCCAAGCAGGTCCACACTGATGTACATGCCTGAGTTGCCTCATCAGATGACATCAAATGTGAATCCGTCCTATGATGATATCTGTGTGATTGTGTGCAGGCGTGAGAAGAAGAGGCAGAAAAGTGAGCCAGCACAGCCTCCACGGCGAAAGACTGATCAGGAAAAGGTGAACCAACCACATTGCCCTAGTGATGTCAACAGAATCAGCCCAAATGGCCAGACACACCTTCACTGCATTCCAGCTGCGTGTCACGGCTTACGTTCCCCTGTAAACCATCTGCTTTGAATCACCAGCACTGTCAATGCATAACCCAAACAGCAGCAACGGTCCTATGCATAACTTGACCCGAGACCTGCAGCAAGTCAGGTGTTTTTGTGTGTAGTGTATGCAGCAAACAGGTCACTTTTATCATACACATGCTTGCTTGTGACCTTCCATACCTCTGCTAGTTGCACAAGAAGAAGGGAATTGACGTGCAGTTTGTGCATCAGGACGCCTGTCATTGCTGCGTCTATTGTTCAGATTCTTGAGCTTGAGAAAAGAGCAGCAGCCCAAGAACAAGCTGCTAGGGGCCCTGCAGTCACCCCTTGAGCCAATGATGAGCTTGCACCTGACGAGATGTACTTTGTGGATTCTCACAGTGATGCTCAAGCAATGCAAACCAGACAAAAAGCGGCTGTCGGGTGCAGATTCTTGAGCTTGAGCGAAGAGCAGCAGCCCAAGGGGGGGTGACCAGGGGTTCAGCTGTCAGCTCTTGGGCTGATGAAGAGCTTGCACCTGACAAGATGTACTTTGTGGATTCTCACGGTGACCAGAACAACCTGGTGTATAATGGGCTGTACCGTGGTGATGTTGCCGCCTATTACCGACTTGACCCAAGCGGATTGGCCAAAGGAGCAGCACAACATCATGGGAGACAGTGGCAAAGGTAAGGAACCATGTCATTATAAGGCAAGCAGTTGTTCTGACTGTCTGTACAATGATCTTGGTGGTCAGTGCAATTCTTGTAAGAACAGAACAACCTGGTCTTCAACGGCCTGTGCCGTGGTGATGTTGCCGCCTGTTATCAGCTGAACCCAAGCGGCTTAGCAAATCCTGCAGCACAACATCATGGGAGACATTGGACTCTCTAGTGGCAAAGGTAATCACCCATGTCATTGTAAAACAACAAGGCGTTGTTGTGACTGTATGTACAGTCATCTTGATTGTCAGTGCAATTTTTGTAAGAACAGAACAACTTGATTTTCAACGGCCTATACCGTGGCAATATTGTGGCCTAGTACCGGCTTGACCCAAGCGTATGGGCAAAGGGAGCAGTTCAACATCATGGAAGACAGCAGCAAAAGTAAGGAAGCATGTGGATGTAATGCAAGGCGTTTTTGTGACTGTGTGTACAAAATATCTTGGTGGTGAGTGCAATTGTTGTAAGAACAGAACAACCTGGTACACAGTGGCCTGTACCGTGGCAACATTGCAGCCCAACACCAGCTGAACCCCAGTGGTTTGGCAAAAGGAGCAGCGCAACATCATGGGAGACAGTGGCAAAGGTAGGGAAGCATGTTATTATGCGGCAAGGCGATGTTCTGACTTTATGTGCAGTTGTCTTGGTAGTCAGTAAAAAGTGTCCGAGAACAAAACATCCTGGTATATAATGGCCTGCATCGAGATGATTTTGCTGCCCATTACTGGCTGAACCCAATGGTCTGGCAAAAGGAGCAGCACAACATCATAGGAAACAGTGGCAAAGGCACGGAGCCATGTCATGATAAGGCAAGGCATTGTTGTGACCACATGCACAACTCTCTTGGGAGTGTGTGCGATTGCTGTAAGAACAGAACAACCTAATGTATAATGGCCTGTACCATGGTGATTTTGCGGCCTAGTCTGGCTGGACCCAAGTAGCTTGGCGCAGCTGAACAACATGGGAGACAGGGGCAGAGGTCAGAAGTCATGTCATCACACAGCAAGCATTTGCTGCGATGATCAATGCAGTTCACTTACTAATGGAGCACCCTGGTGAATAGAGATGTACATTGTGGTAATGCTGCTTCACGACAAGCAGAAGCTTTCCTTGCAGGCCTGTTGATCCTGAGACCGATGCTACATCACAGAAAACGGGAGCTGTCAAAGTACCCAGGTACTCTGGGGCAAACCAGGCCAGAGCAGAACAGAACAGGGCTATCAGAACGGTACACACCATGACGGCTGCTCTTGTTATTTTGCAGGTCTGTTGATCCTGAGACTGATGCTGCGTCACAGAAGATGGGGGCTGTACGGGCTCCTAGGTACTTTGGGGCAAACCAGGCCAGGGCAGAACGCAACAGGGGCATGAAGAGGCTCAGACTGGGGCATTCCCAAGAAACGCCCCAGAATGCCGACCAAAAAGCCCCAGCTAAATCCAGCCTGCCTTTGCCAGCGTTCATTCCATTTCAGGAGCACAAGCTTCAGGTGAAATACAATGCCTATTGTGAGCAACTCCTGCCTGTTTGCACAGAACATAACAGGGGCTTGAAGAGATTTACAATAGCCACTGAAGTGTCTCAAGATGACAACCGCAAGACTCCAGTCGCATTTAGCCTGCCTTTGCCAGCATTCATTCCCAGGACCATAAGCGGCAGGTAAATCATGTTAGAATTCAGGCGAGTGCTACTACTGCATGTGCATCAGGGCAACAGTCCTATTTCATTGCAGACAGCGTTGGTGCTGTTGCCACCATGCATTGCTCTCAATTCTGTACAACATTTCTGGTTGTTGCAACATCGCTGCAACTCTCAAGACATAGAGTCACACATCTGATGCCCCTCATTGAGTATGCTTGACTCTGCACGAGCTCTCTGCTACAACTGCTTTGAATCAACATCTGCAGAAACAGAAGCAAGAAGACTCTGAAGATGAAGAGTCAAGCCCCACTAAGATTCAGAATCAGTTTGTGCTGCGCCGGATCAAAAACTCTAGCAGTGCTGTCAAGAAAAATCCCTATGAGCACTGCTGAAGTCTTTGGTGCGGCGTTGCTCAAATTGACCCTGGCTTCCTCCTGGTTGTGACTCCTCATATTCTTAGTCTTCCTGCTGCTGTTTTTGCATTCACCATGATAGCAAGCATGAAGCCACTGTAGGACAGCAGCAAGGGGATTTTGAGGACGAGTCAAGCCCGGGCGAGAGTCAGGACCAGTTTGTGCTGCGTTGTGCAGCATTGCTGTGTTAGAGAAATGGCATCAGCTTCTTGCTACAGCGTCTCTCCTGTTACAATAGGCTGCTGAAACAGCAGCAAGAGGACTCAGAAGACAAGGAATAGGCCCAGGGGAGAGCCAGGATCAGTTTGTGCTACGCTGCACCAAAAGGTTCATCACTGCTGTCAGTAAGAAGCCCAATGAGCTTCTTGCTACAGCGTGTTTGCTGCTCAAATTATTATGATTGCAGAAACAGCAGAAAGAGGACTCTGAAGACAAAGAATCAAGCCCAGGCAAGAGTCAGGACCAATTGTGCTGCGCCGAATCAAAGGGTTTGACATGGCTGTCAGCGAGCAACTACATGAACCTCTTGCCACAGTGTCTCTGCTGTTACAATCATGCTGAATGCAGCAACAGCAGCAAGGGGATTCTGAGGACGAGGAGTCAAGCCCAGGCGAGAGTCAGGATCAGTTTGTGCTGCGCCGCACCAAAGAGTTCAACATTGCTGTCAGAGAACGGCCGCATGAGCTGCAGCTGTGGCTGGACTACGCTACTTTTCAAGATGAAGCGACCAGGTAAGCTTGCAAGACATGAACTCACACATTGGCTGCAAATGCTTGCACACCCTTGCACTTTCTGCACGCCTTGGAGAAGGGATGAGTTGTGCTACGCCGCACCAAAAAGTCCAATGTTGCTGTCAGACCTCATGAGCTGCAGCTTTGACTATACTATGCTGCCTTCCCAAATAAAAGGGACTTGGTGACAGGACTCAAGAACTGCATGGAGGCTATGTGCTCACATCAGCGATTCCATCTTGCAGGCTGCACCTCTGACAATGCTTCTGACTTTCTTGCACAAAGCACGGGCAGCTTTATTGTATTTTGTTGCCCGCACAAAGCCTGTACTGATGCAGCATCTGGGCAAAACACGGAGAGTGAATCTTTCTGTTGCAATTTGGTACATGCAACTCCAGCTGCTAGGGCACCACGCAGCTGCATAGATAGCATACAGCATCTACAAAGGATGTGGTGACTGCTATGTACAGGGGAGCCAGGGGTCGGCGGGGAGTGCAGGCTGGGGTGGCTGAGAAGAAGATCTCAATCTTGGAGCGGGCTTTAGAGTTCCACCCAGGATCAGACCGTCTTCTCATGGCGCTTCTAGATGCGGTGAGCCTTGCATTACAATCGCTCCTTGTTGCATTGTCTGCAATTTGAATTTGATCACTGTTGCACTACTTGCAACCGTGATCATGACTGTCACCGTACCCATCAGCACTTCCACATCACCACTTCCACATGACCACTGCTGCATCCCCTTCACCTTCTTGAGTGCAGGCTCAAGCAATGTCCAGCCCAGAGTATCTGCAGAAAAGGTGGCAGGTGGTCCTTGCATACCATGTTGCAAGCGCCAAGCTAGGAAGAAAGTTGTCATCATCACCAGCATCATCATTGCCATTGTCGTTGTATTGTGACTCAAAAGCTTGCACTGTTTGACAAGCTCAAGCAATGTCCCAGGCTGTGGAGGAACTCGTCATCATCAGCAGCATCATCATGAGCAGCATCATCATCACCATCATCATTACCACTGTCAAATTGCCAATCAATAGCTTGCATATTTTGGGTGCAGGCTCAAGCCATGTCCAGCCCAGAAGACTTGCAGAAGAGATGGCAGGTGGTGCTGACAGACCACGGTGCACATCCCAAGCTATTGAGGGAACATCTACGCTGGCCGCGTGCTCAGTATGGCGTGTTTGCTGTGCCCCACATCCAGTCAAACTATCATCATGTAGTTTATGCTGATCTTGTGTGTTGTGGGTGCAGGCTCAAGCAATGTCTAGCCCAGAGGATCTGCAGAAGAGGTGGCAGGTGGTGCTTACATACCATGGTGCAAGCCCTAAGCTGTGGCAGGAGTATCTGCACTGGCAGCGTGCGCAGTATGGCGTGTTTGCTGTGCCCCAAATCCGATCATCCTATCAGAATGCAGTTCAGGTGGGGTTGCTATCTCATGTTGAGCGCATCGATGCAAGCACTTGATTGTCCTTTTGGTTCTTTGAGGCAAATGCTGATCAGCTGCCTTTGGTTGCCAGACACTTCAACCTGTGCTTTTAAGCTAGAAAGTCCAATGAGTCACAGTTGGCTCACGACCACGGACTGGGAATTCATTTGATCAGTTTGTCGATTGGATGTTGGCTTCGAGGTGGGCATTTGTGATCAAACTGCCTGACCAAGGGACAGTCAGGACTGTCAGTTCAGCATTGATGCATCATCCACAGCAGTCTGACAGCAACTGCAGTCAGACAGGGGTCACTTCTGCTTCTCTTATGTGAGCTTCACCAGATGGACTGTGCAATTTCAAATTCAGTAGTGTCAAGCTCACAGACACTCGTGCGTGCAAGACTGCTGCAGAATAAATTCACATGATACACTTCACTTCTGAAACAGATGAATTTGCAGGCAATGGGAAAGAATACACTGGGAGCGTAACAGCGCTCCTCACAGCATCCTGCAAGGACTGTATGCGTTCAAGCTGTTGACAAACTGTTGGTTTCACAGGCACTCAAGCTGGAGAAAGCGTAGCGGCAAGGTGACAGCGCTCCTCAGAGCATCCTGGTGCGACCCTATCCAGTCAAATCTTTTCAAGTGCTTTTGGAACATGTGATTTTCAGAAACAGTATTTTTACAGGCACTCAAGCGGGAGAGATTGCGGCAGGAGCGCGACGGCGCTCCTCAGAGCATCCTGGCTGAGAACGAGGAAGCCCTTGTAGGATTGTTCATTGAGGTACTGCGTGTTGAGATGCAAGCAGGGCACATGGAGGGGGCTTTTGCAAACCTGCCTGCAACATTCAGGCTCTAACGTGTTGCATTGACAGGCACTAAAGCGGGAAAGCATTGTGGCAGGGACGCCATGGCGCTCCTCAGAGCATCCTGGCTGAGATTGGTTCCATTCATACTTTTGAAGACTGCTGTTTGAAACTGGTGTGTCCTCAGGCACTCAAATGGGAGAGAATGCAGCGGGAGCGTGACAGCGCTCCTCAGAGCATACGTTCTGAGACTGAAGAAGCCTTTGTGGGATCATTGAGGAGCTGCGCATTGAGATGCAAGCAGGGCACATGGAGAGCCACTGCACACCTGCCTGCAATGTTCATGCCGTATTGTGTTGTATTCACAGGCACTCAAGCGCGAGAGAATGCGGCGGGAGCGTGACGGCGCTCCTCAGAGCATCCTGGCTGAGACTGAGGATGCCCTTGTGGGATCTTTCGTTGAGGGGCTTCGCTTTGAGATGCAAGCAGGGCACATGGAGAGCCACTGCACACCTGCCTGCAATGTTCATGCTGTATTGTGCATTCACAGGCTCTCAAGCGCGAGAGAATGCGGCGGGAGCGTGACGGCGCTCCTCAGAGCATCCTAGCTGAGACTGAGGAAGCCCTTATAGGATTCTTCACTGAGGGGCTGCGCTTTCAGATGCAAGCAGGGCATATGGAGAGGGCTATTGCAAACCTGCAAGTTGCCCTAGAGTACAGCTGCTTTGCTCCTGCTATCCCTGTAGGTATGCTGACTAAGCAGCTGTCAGAACAAATTTTGTCAGTTGCCCTTGTTAGTATGTGTAGTGACTGCTGCATTCGCCCCTGCTATGCCTGTGAGTACACCTGCTGTGCCTGTGACTGCGCTAAACGTGCACCTGATTCGTCCTTGTCACTTGCACTGATTGCGTGTGTAGCTGACAGCTGCTTGTCACTTGCTTTGTCGCTCTGAAACCAGCACACTGTTGGTCACATACGTATGCTGCTGATGAGGTCTGTTGATGAGAAGTTGCCTTAAGCTGCTGGCTGCCTGTGACATTAGGCAACATGGAATTGACTGGCTTTCAACAGTCAAAGATGTGCTGGTTGTTTGCTAGAGCATAAGGCATCCTCACAGTGAGAACAAGAACAATGTCTGCTGGTTGATTTCATCTCATACTCCAAGCTCATGTTGTAAGCCCAAAAGTGCAAGTATGCCTGTGATCGTTTCAGGAGGTGAGGAGGCCAAGGCAGAAGCCTTCAGGGCTTTTTGGGAGTCAGGTGCCCCTCTGGTGGGAGGCGAAGGGGCAAAAGGCTGGTCACATTGGGAAACCCTACAGGGTCTGCAGTTGCACAGCCCTGCTGCCAACGGGGCAGTCCCCAGGAGCCCTGCCACTGTCCTTGGGCACGCAGAAGAAGAGGAGACGGGCGGCTGGGGGGAGTGGGTACCCCTCATGCCTGAGACCCCTCAGGAGCCCAAAACCCTACCTGCTGCGGAAGCCGCTGATGCAGCTGAAGCTGGACTGGCAGCTGATGAGGATTCCAAGCCTGAGCAAGAAGAAGGGGAGCTGGTCGAGGTGGTTCCAGAGCCAACAGATGAGGAGCTGCTACAGCAGCTGGGGCTGCAGCTGGAGCAGCAGCTGGCAGACCTGACGGCCAATGACGCGCTGCCAGCTGGCATCATGCAGCAGTGGGCTGAAGAAGAGCTACGGAGGGACACCATGCAGTGGCAGCCTGCAAGGGGGCCGCCTGATCATGCATCTGATGAAGAAGCGAATATGGACAGCGCAGAAACTTTGAGCTTTCAAGATGTCAAGGGCAGCATACTGGGTTCATGTGAGCGATGTCTAGCTCTAATCAGTCACGTGTGATCAGTCATGTGATCAGTCATCCCTCCTGCATATCAGTGTGTCACGCAGCCCACAAGCCATTTGCTGAAAAGTTGTGAGGTCAGAGTTGTTACGAGTAACTGGCATCACACCACACCATGTCATCACACAAGACATGACCTACGCAGCTGTCACAAAGCATGTTGCCTGCAAACAAGCACCTTGCAGGCACCTCTCTCACATCATGCGTGAATGTGCATCAACGCTGTTCTGTTGCAGTGTGCAGCAAAGCTCAGCTAGACAGTCAATTTGGTTAAGGTACTGCGGGTCATGATATACTGCTACGGATCTTGTTGAGTTGCTGCAATTCACGATGCCTTATTACTGCTTACTGTCTTGCTGTTGCAGTGAGTGATGCAGCAAAGCTGCAGCTGAGCAGCTTGTGCCTGGAGCTTCTGGGGGCGCCTCTAAGCCCCTGGCACAGTAGTCATCAGCTGCTATGAGGAAAACTCACCAGTCACTGTTGCTAATTGCTGTTGTGGATGCAGTGAGCGATGCAGCAAAGCTGCAGCTAGCAAGCTTGTGCCTGGAGCTTCTGGGGGCGCCTCTAGGACCTTGGCAAAGCAGTAATGCTGCTGCTAGTCAGGAGGCCCACAACAGCACAGACAGACTGAGCAGGCCGATAGCACAGATACTGCTGCAACCGGGTTGGCTCATGCAAGGTGAGTCAACTGCTGACTCATGCCAGTTCAGGCAACCGTTAATCACAATCCTCAAAGCATCTCTAGGGCCATGGCAGAGTAGTAATGCTGCTGCCAGTTGGGACGCCCACAACAGCACAGACAGACTGAGCGGGCCACTGGCACAGGTACTGCTGCAACCAGGTTGGTTCGTGCAAGGTACAGCAACTGCTGTCTGTGCTGTTGCATGCATGCAAGCACCAGCAACACTATCTTTGGGTTGCAGTGACTTTCTCTTTGTGACGACTGCTGTGGTTCCCAAGAAGATCGACCTCATATCAACTTGTCCTTTTTCATAGACACCACTGCAGTCAGACCACAGTACTTGGTCACCAAGTGCGTTGTCTTACATTGAGAATGTCCTGACATCGAGTGGCCTCACAAAGCGAAATTACTGTATCTGCAGCACATGCCATTGGAACAAGCTGTTTCCTGCAGTCAGTCTGCACATTCAGCGATGTCTGATCTGCTGATCTGGACTGTGATGCAGACTCTTCTTCTGCCCTGCTGTTGGATCCCAGGCTGACATGGCTAGCCCCTGGGGCTCCCCCCCATACCCCTGACCCTGCCCCCATCCTCGCAGCAACTCACGGATGGTTTCAGAGCCACCCCACCAGACAAGCATTCCTCAGCAGAGTCCTGGCGTTACTGATCTCAGGGCCCCTTCAAGGGCACCTGCCCTTCTGTGAAGCCCTCCTAGCTGCTGAGGCCGCTCACATGCCACCCACAGATGACTCACCAGCACCAGGTCAACCGGGCCAAGATGAGTCACGGCTGGGTCAGTTGGATGTGCACCGTGCAAGGGAAGCTGCAAAGCAGCTGCTGGCGGAGCAACGAGGGAATCTGGGCATGTGGGCAGCATATGCAGGGCTAGAAAGTAAAGCTGGGCAATACAAGGTGAGCTTGCTACATTGTGCAAGGGGCTGTACATTCATTCGTTCGTTCATTCATCCTTTCTTCCTCAACATTTCCTAAACAGGCTCAGCATCCCAGCTAGGTACGTACTGGAGCAATCAACTGTCTCCGACCAGTTCTAAACCATTTGCACTGAGCTTGGAGGGAAGTGAGGGGCTGTGCAGCTGATGCCATGGTGGTTTGAGCATACTTGTGCTCATGTTGACACCTATTACTGCCATTGTTGTCTCTCACGTGATCTTCGTACAATAGTACAAGAAAGCACACCAGAGCTGTGCAATAGACACAAACAACAAGGTCAAGACAGATGAAACAATCTGAGCGTGGATGTGTGCCCAGCAACAACACAAAACGCTGCAGCTATTGTGCCAAGCAATGTTGCTGCTATTGAGACTGATGGCTCATGTGAAAGTGCAAACATTTAAAGTGATAAGTCAAAATGCAAGACAGGACATTGGCTTAGTGATGATGCAAAATGAGAACAGCAGATTCAGCACAATAGCACAGCAGCTTGTTGCAGCAAGACACGCACTCACTATGACTAATGTGACAGGCAGCCAGGAAGGTGTATGAGACTGCTTTGGGGTCCTTGAAAGGCCTGCAAGCCTCTTCTTCCCAGCAGCATGCAGCAAGCCTGGCTTTGGCCTTTGCTGAGAGTGAGTTGTCCAGAGGTGGCAATGAAGCCCCTGCAAGAGCCCTTCACGTTCTAGCCTGGCTAGGGGCTGGTGGAGCTTTTGCCCCTTTCAAAGCCCCAGACAAAGGTCAGACGTGCTCCTTTTTACTGTAATGGTTGAAGTTTGTGCTTGCCACATAATTTGCAATGAGTCTGTCCAGAGATGGGAACAAAGCCCCTGCAAGACTCCTTTGCGTTCTGGCCTGGCTAGGGGCTGGTGGAGCTTTTGCCCCTTTCACAGCCCCAGGCTAAGGTCAGAACTGCTCGCTTTCACTGCATTTGTTCAATTGAATGTTTGCCCCAACTTTTGCCATGAGTTTGTCTACAGAGAGAATGAAGCCTCTGCAAGACCCTTTCATGTTCTGGCTTTGCTAGCGGCTCGTGGAGCTTTTGCTCCCTTCAAAGCCCCAGGCAAAGCCCAGGAGCGCTTTGCTTTGTGGTTTTGCACGCACTTCTCTGTTGCAAAGACTGTGTCAAGGATGGAGATGGAAGCACCTGCAAGAGCGCCTCACATTCTAGCCTTGCTAGGGCTTGATGAGAGGGCTGCCCCTTTCAAGCCCCAGGCAAAGGCCAGAATTGCATTTGTTGGCTCTCTCTGTGTGCTGTCTTTTTGTCATTAGTCTGTCTAGATGTGGCAATGAGGCTGCTGCAATAGCCCTTCATGTGATGGCTTTGACAGGGGCAAAATTTGCATCACCCCTCCATGTGGCAGGTCAGGTGGCCTTCCACATGAAGGGCTGATGCAAATCTTGTCCCGGTGAGGTCACATGAAATTCTGCTGGCATGCTGAATTTAGACCAAACTTGGCATGATCAACTACAAATCTGCCCCTATGCTCAGCCTATATCACCTCTGTCGCTTGTGTGCTCAATCTGCAACAGCTCAAACAATATTGTCTGTGAAACACGTGCTGGACAGGCTCAGCAGGCCTAGCTAGGTATGCACTGGAGCAATCAACTGTCTTTGGCCAGTTTGGTATTGTGCTAATCTGGACCGTTCATACACACAGACAAGAAAAGTTGGGGATCTGCTCAAGAGCTGGTGACATGCAGGTGTCTCTGCATTTTCTTTATTGGCTCCTGAGGCCATTCTCAAAGCCAGGCTAGGGTTCCAGACCCAGCTGTCTCAGACCCTATCAGTTGCAGCCGCCACATTTGACGCCACCTCAGCAGCAGTTGTGGCAGCAGCTGCCCTGTTTGAGGAGCTGTTGCCTAATCTGGCTGTGGGGAACAGCCCTCTGAGGGCTGTTGTGGGGCAAGGGGGCGGTGTCAGAGCTGCTTTGGCCCTTTTCCAGCATGCCTTTGACGCGATTCCAGAGCAGGTTAGTTGTTAATTGAAGCATTTGCATGGCATATGTCCTGCTTGAGGAGCTGTTGCCTAATTTGGAAACAGCCCTGTGAGGGCAAGGGGGGAGGTGTAAGAGCTGCTTTGGCCCTTTTTCAACATGCCTTTGATGCCATTCCTGTGCAGTTGTGTTGTCATTTGAAGTAGTATAGTACTTTGGTGCTTTGGAATTGTGGCGGTTTGCCTTTGTCGCTGTTCCAGTGCAAACATGTTGCCATACTGAGCAGGTGTGTTGTCATTTGAAGCAAAAATCATGGCAGATATTCTTTTCACTTGATGCCAGCCCTGAGCACTGACAGCCATTGTCAAGCTCTTGCTTTTCTTACTTGTCTGATGTTGGTGAAAACATGGGCACTAAGCTGATTTATTTGATGTCCAAATGCCTGCCTCTTTTGTTCTACAAAACGCTTGGGCGATCATGTACGCAATAAGTAGCATCATGCGTCCACAAGATGCTGAAGTGGTCTGCACTTGATGTGTTGAAGTCTTTTGATGAAACAATTTTGTCAGAAATGCGTATGTGTGTAATATGCAGGTGCAGCGCAGGAGTGCGGCAGCAGAGGGGTTGCGTGTGAAGCAATGCAGCATGCTGCTAGCCTATAGCTATTGCTCATCATTCTCAACAGATATATGAGTGCTGATAAATATGTTGACGACGTGTCAGAAATGCGTATGTGTGTGATGTGCAGGTGCAGCGCAGCAGTGCTGCAGCAGAGGGGTTGCGGGTGAAGCAGTGCAGCATGCTGATGGCCTACAGCACCTCTCACCACCCAGCTGTTACCCCAGGCCTAGCCCGTCAAACCCTCCTGCAGGTATGCACACAAGCATATGCAGACATACTCTCACTTGCATTCAGGCACATCCACTTCCAAACTCAAGGCTCCCCTTTTCCGTTTGTCGCTAGTCAGGATGAATGTTGTTGGTTGTCATGTTGAAGGTGTAGCATGCTGCTGGTCTACAGCATCTATCACCACCCAGCTGCTGCCCCAGGCCACGCCCGGCAAGCCCACCTGCAGGTATGTACACCCACACCCCTGCATGCGCATCAATTGTACTGCAATCCATCCATTTCTTATCCTGGGCACAGTTACAAAACTGATCCTCTACTTCTCTGCATGTTATTGCCAGTCTTGCAATTACATTGTTGAGTGATACATATTGATGCCGTTGGTCTGTAGCGCACCCCACAGGCACCCCAGACCCTTGCCTGACCTGCCATGCTCTAGGTACACATCATCAACATTGTCTAGTATAGTACTCGTGATTCAAGCAACCACCAAGCAACCACCAAGCTCACGATGTGACGCTGGAATCGTGGTAATCCGCTTTGAGTTTCAGTCCATTTGCTAGACTGCTACATGTGTCTTGAAGCAGCCCCTCAAAGTGTGGCAGTTCTGTATGACCACTGCAGGCCTGAAAAGTGTCCCCACAACTGTACAGCTGCTAAACATGCTGGCACAGGTGGAAAAACATGGCTGCAGTGTGTCCTGCGCACTTTCTGCCAGTGACATCTTGCAGCCTCATCCTCTCAGCACAACACATCAGTGTCACCATGATACATCAATGTCATCACGACTGCACATTTGTGATGTGATCACTGCAGACGTTCGAGATGTAAACTCAGTCTGTGCGGCTGCTCAGCATGCTGGCAGAAGCAGAGCACCCAGACTGCAACACATCATGCTTCCAATTTGGTACCTACGAGTGATTGCAGCTGGTCCGATTGCATCAAAGCTGTTGTCTCATTGCAGGCACTGCAAGTGTATCCTCAGTCTGTGAGGTTGCTGGGCATGCTGGCAGAAGCACAGCAACGGGGTCATACCCTCTCCTGGCTGCGGCGCCACCTGACCACCGCTTGCCAACAGACTCCTGCTGTGTTGTGGCTTGTGACCGTCAAGTCAGCAATGCTTGTTTGTGACTGCAGGCTTTGGAAGTGTACCCTCAGTCTGTGGGGCATGCTGGCAGAAGCAGAGCAGCAGGGCCACTTCCTCTCCTGGCTGGGCGCCACCTGCCCACTGCTTGCCAGCATACCCCTGCTGCATTGTCGTGGCTCATGATCATCAAGGCAACAATGCTTTTTTGTGACTGTAGGCATTGGAAGTAAACCCTCAGTGTGCGAGGCTGCTTGGCATGCTGGCTGAAGCAGAGCAATGGGTCGTTCCCTGTCTATATGCCAATCTGCTACCCGATCTTGAAGCTCCTTGTCACAAGCCTTTGTGTCTTCACAATGCATCAGATTTGTGGTGCTACTGCAGGCCTTACAGGTGTCGCATCAGTCTGTAAGGCTGCTGGGCATACTGGCTGAAGCAGAGCAATGAGCCTGTACCCCATCACAGCCAAAAGCAGGTAAATGCAGCTTGTCAAACTGCGCCTTTGTGACCGCAGGCCTTAGAGGTGTACCCTCAGTCTGTGCGGCTGCTGGGCATGCTGGCAGAAGCAGAGCAACGGGGCCACACCCTGTCCCGGCTGCGGCGCCATCTGACTAGCGCCTGTCAACAGACTCCAGCTGCTTTGCTGTGGCTGATGGCCATCAAGGCTGAAGCTGTTCTTCCTGCTGCCTCATACAGAGTCCAGGTAAACTTATGCATTGACTCACTTGAATAGTGCATCAGTAGCTGGTATTACAAGATGCGCTGCTGCTGAAGCTGTCCTGCTGGCTTCCACAGAGCACAGGTGCGACTGACATCTCCATAGATCTAGTATGTGACGTGCGATAGCCATTGGTGTGACGCAGCTGCAACCTTGACGTGTTTCATCATGTTAAAGATAGCATGCGTCATTGCTGACAGATGTGAGGTGTGCTGCTGTGACTCATGGCCATCAAAGCTGACCTTGTCCTGCCTGCTGTGCTTAGTCAGCTTCAACAAATAATAAATTTTTTGAGTATTTTTTCCAATGCTTGCAGGCCCTTTTTGAGCAGGCAATTGCAGAGAAGGAGAGTCAGCACTTCCCTTTGCTGTGGCGCTGCTACATGTCGTATGAGCTCAGCAGAGGTCGACCAGATGCAGCACGCCGGGTGCTGCTGAGGGCTGTTCACACCTGCCCTGGGGCTAAAGCCCTGTGGCTGGATGGCCTGCACTTCCTAGCGGAGCAGGTATGACAGAACTGAGAACTTAGTCTTCTTGTGACACTTCACATAGCTGGTGAAAAGAAGGGAGATGACCATGCTGCTAGGCATTGCAACAAGAGCATCAACATGTATGTAACAGCAGCGCTGAATCCATGAGTGCTTTCTGTGGCAAATGCTGCTGTTACAGCATACTGAAATTGTTGTAGGTGATCGAAGCTGCTGCTGTGCATCAATGCCAGTGCTGCTGAGGGCTAACGCCCACCTGCCTCAGGGCTGTTGCAGCTGCATGACTGACAGCATTCAACATGTCATGTTATAAAAGTTCGTAAGCTTGTTAAATGACCCTCATAAATTGACTACAACTTATCTTGGACAAGAAACTCAAGATCTTGCAGCGCTAAGCGGATGCTTGTTCAAGGCACACAGCGTGCAAGGTTTGTCCTTGTGTGTGTTCTGTTCTTGTGCGTTCTTCATTTGTTAGCAGAGTCCATCCACATGTCGCAGGCGTCCCTACAAGGATGCGCAGAACAAGGTGCCTGGCAAGACAGGACTTGGGCCACACACAGAAACCTGGCACATGTGCTGGAATGTGTTGTAATTATTACTATTATCCACGTGTGTGTGCTGGTGCAGATGCCAGGCACAGAGCGGCAGGATCTACTGCAGCTCATGACAGCCAAGGGCTTGCGCATCCGCACAGACACCTATGAAATTCTGCTCAAGAAGGCTGCAGAGGGTTCGTCAGCCAGCTGATCAATGGGGAAATTACAGAAAAGTTGAGATCTTTGCTGCTAGATTTCGCAATGACGGGAGCTACAGGAAGTCCAAAAGTGCTGCTGTAAAAGCAGCAACGAGCAACTGGCCTGCAGGTGTTTCGTCTCTGGCTCACTGAACCATCTGCCAGCTTTGCAAGCCATCACATAGCAGCGCTGCCAGCAAGCAAGCGCTAAACAAAACTGTCAGGCACTTTGCTGCGCAAAGTCAACATGCTGAGGTTCCGACTCAGCTCTTCACCATACGCAAATGACTGTGATCAGTACGCGAGGTCGGATCATGCAAAGCTCGGGGCTTGCTATGAGGCAATACGCACATGCAATTGCGGTGTGTGCTTGCACTACGATATGCAAGCAAAACAGGAACTCAGTGTTAAGTAAGTACGTACGTATATAAGTGCACGTGCATGTGGTGCTCTGCCACTGCCTGGCACCCTTTGAACCGAGCTCAAGAAGCAGTGCATTGCTGGACGTGCTAAGCGTTGTACCCGACGCATTGAATCCTAGGAACGTGGCCAGCAACGAGCGATCAACGCCTCAATTGTTCGAGTCGATTAACCTTGAGGCAGTCTAGAGCTAACATGATTATGTCTTGGGTGTGCTGTCTGCTGTGTTGCTGTCGGTCACGAGCTGTTGTAAGTCACGCTTCATTTGTTCTGCTAACTCTTGACCGAGCAGCCCTTGTAATGCCCTCGCAACCGCCCTGACCTGCATGTCCAAAAGGGCCTGGGGTCCTGACACAGCACCGCGCAACTCGAGCCTTTCACGCCTTTCTCCTGTCAAAGCACTTTGACGTTTGGAACAGCTTCTTCGCGTTGTGCGTTCTCCGCTTCCAGCTGACAGCCTTTGATCTCACTGCTGAGCTTTGTGGTAAGATCAGAGAACAGTTTGAGCCTGGAGCTGTGACCACTTTCCAGCCCTTCTCATGTACTTCCACATACCGATCATTGGAGGTTAGCGTGCCTTGTATTGCCTGTGTTTTCAGCCTGTGTGTTCAACGGTCTTTGAAGGCCTGCCAAGTTGATGCTGCTACCTGTACTGCCTGTCTTCGCACTCATTCACTGCACTCATGGCTTGAGGTGTGCGCTTCGTGCTATCTGCAGACGCCGTCGTCTACACCTGCAAGGTCGGAGCTCCTGCTGGATAGCTGGCCTCCTCTTCGCTGAAGCTGGTTTGCCCGTCAGCAGTACAAGTATCTCAGTCTTCCGTCAGTAAGGCAGCCGATGGACAGCCTTGTCAACAACAGTCCAGCCGTTGCCAGTCGCTGCCTTTGCTTCAAAACCGCTCGTCGCCCCCCTCGCTTTCACGACTTTCTCACAATCTCTTTTCTCAAGGCAGGTGTCTGCTGCCCTATGTTCCTTGATCTGCTTTGCTCGTTGCACATTCTGTCTCTCTCTCTTGCATATGCATATCTCTGCTGCACTTGGACATAGCGTTCCCCTTTGCAGGTTTGTCCAACAGCAGTATGTCACTCAGGCATCAACTACACATCCAGCCCATAGACAGCATCGTCAAGAGCAGGCCAGCCATTGTCAGCCTTTGCTTGGGCAGCCATTGTCAGCCTTTGCTTGGTCAGCCGGTGACAGCTGTTGTCAGCCATGGTCCCAGCAGCACTTGTGGCGTTCTCGCTTTCAGGACATGTATCATGAGGTAAGTATCTGCTGCTTTATCAATCTTGATCATTTCTTTGCTGATTGCAGAATACCCTGTCAGCCATATAACCTCCAAGGCAGCAGTGAGCCAGCCCACAGACCGCCATGCAATGTTCACTTTTGTGTTTGCCTGCCTGCAGGTTGCAACTTGTTTGCTGCGTTAGTCACAAAGCTTGGTGGGCAACTCTGACATAGGTGGTGCTAGCTACTTGCAGGTGCACCAAACAGCCCGAAGGGGCCTTGTGTTATTTCAACATGCCCATTACTGGATACTCAAGTCTTTGCAACAAATCGTGTTATTTCAACACGTTTAATATGGAATGGTAAGTCTTTGCCTGAGAATATTTTGCCTATGTTGAAGGGTGTTCAGCCAGCAATGCACGCAAGCTGCAATCATGCAAGATGCTGCATGCCCAGCCATGTCTGCAACAGTTCATACGATCAACAGCAAGCGACGCGGTCTTGTGCAGGAAGCTACTATGCAACGATATGTAGGACATGTGACCCACTGCCACTTTCATTTTCACATTGCTAAATACTTGGTGCTTCAGCTCTATCATCATGAGGTTCAGTTTGTTGTGCTTTGCCTGGAAAATCCTGACGCAGCCACACTGCAACGGCAAGGGTAGTAATACTTCCTGGCATGCATCATAGCCAGTGTTTCGTCATTACAAAGCCAAATCGCGGTTGACACGTCAACACCACACTAAAATCAAACACTGTACACGCAACGATCATCATCGCATGTCCCAACAACCTCTGTCATGAAAACAGTGAGTTTAGTGCAGAGCTCAGAACACAGGCATCGCCCTTGCAGCCCAGTGCATGCTTAGGTGCTCAGCATTCTGCCTAGTCGGTCACTGAAACCCGATGATGTTGGCTCAAACCTGCTACAAGGAAGCATTTGATGGTGTTTGTTGACAGAAACGGCAAATGGCATGCTGGTGGTGCATGCTTGTGCGCCTGAACCTGGCTGGGCATAGGCCTGATATTCAGTGCAATGCGTGGAACAAATCTCAGGATGATCCCTTGCAATGTATGCGCTAAGGGATTGCCCACGGCTGCTTGTCCACAGCTGCTGCAACTCTCAGTTAGGCCTTTGGCAGGATTTTCAGGGCCACCTCTTTAAGTTCCGGCATGGTGTCTTGGGTGTGCACCAGTTCAAGCCTATCATTGTATCGCCTGAGCACCTGCCAGGGGTCAGGATATGCTCTGAAAAGCACCCCTGCACATGACAAGACCAGAATGATCTTGGTTGTTGTGTCAGCTCACACGTACAATCAGAGCACAAAACAAAACAGCCTGACATGAAACGGCCTTGGGCCACATACACCTGGCAGGTACGCTGTGGTGAGGAGTAAACACATATGGAACAGCAACATTGATGCAATGAAACCTTATCAGCACTGATCTGCATGGCCTGTGCAAACACAATCAAATGCATCTGGCAGTATGCTTGAAGCCCCATGCAGTCTTGCTGCATGCATCATGAGTTGCTAGCTATATACAGTGACTCTTTTTGTGAGGACATTTCATGCAAGGACACTCTCAGTGTAAGGACAATGCAATTGGTATCCAATCACTGCATTCTGACTGCAGTCGTACCTCCAAGCAAGGACAGTTTGATAGAAAGAAAATCTTCTTAGGAATCAAAGCAGTGCTTACAAAAAGAACTCATTGTACTCCATATACAAACAGTTGCTGACTGGTCGTGATATGACAGCAGAAGGCGATCACCTGGAACACTGCCTTTGAAATTGTGTATGTAGTAGGCAGACTCAAATTGCGGAAGGAAATTCTTGGCCAGCTTCCCTAGTCTTGGATACAGTAGAGATGGGTAATAGCCGCTGCGTATTCTGTCAAGCTCCCCATTGAATACAATGATGGGACTCTTTGCATCCTTGGCTACCTTTTGATGCAGCTCGTTCACTTGGATCATCTCTGCATGTCACAGATGTCACGTGGTGACCTTTTTTCATGATCATGTGGATGTATAAGCTTTGTTGTGCATCTTGCATACTTATTCTTGCGAGTTTTACTGTGTATACAGCGGTTTCAACTAAAGAAGGTGTTACTTTGACACCACCAGTGGTGGAAAGCTCGATCGCAACATGACAACAAAGCGATGCTTGTGCATTCACCTTTGCAAAGCCAAGGTGTTTGCATCAGTCAATCATGACTGATCACTGCAAATCTTGCTGGGATATTCACAAACAACACAAAGACCTTGCAGAGCCAAGGTGTTTGCATCAGTTGTCAATCATGACTGATCATTGCAAATCTTGCTGGGATATTCACAGCAACACAAAGAATGCATGCTGCACTTTCCTGTGATGACGACTGCTGTGACTGTGTGCTTCCTGAGCAGCCTGTAGAGCAGATTCAACAACTGGGCATGCCACAGTCGTTGTCAACACTCAATTGGACTCAACCTTGTGGCTCCTTGATTCAAGGACTTCACCTAAAGGTTGATTCTGTGATGCAACTGACTGTTTTGCCAGGCGTGCCACAGTCGTTGTCAACACTCGACTGGACTCGACCTTGTGAACCCTTGACTGAAGGACCCTTCAGGTCAAGTCCTTTTGTCAAGGAGCCAAAAGCTTGAGCCCAGGCAACAGTTGGCAATGGGTCTGGCACGCCCGGCAAAACAGTCAACTGCATCACAGACGTGGACAAAATCCAAACAGGTCAGATTTACATCAGCAGCACGGACGCTATGCAGAGCTCGCTCTGGCCTCCTATGTGGACAACTTTTGCATTGGGTGGCTATTCTTTCAATTGACTAATTGGCACTTGTCTTCAACTGGGTTCAATGGTGCCTTCACACAAGAGAAATTGCTGCCAGATGGGCTGATGAGTCACCTTGTACATTGAAGTGGGGGTAAGCAATGATGTACAGCTGATCTGTCTCCTTAGTTCTGGTCTTGATGTCAACTTTTGGCCAGTCTATGCCAATGTCCAGCAAGGCGGATGGAGTGGTTAGGTAATCCAGCTGAAATTTTGTGACATCAAAGACTGACCCCTCGTCGACTACAGTGCTCTTGCCTGATTTGGCAAACACCATCTCCTAGCACACTACACACATGCTCTTTGTGGGTGTGCATTGGTGTGACGTGAGAGTCATGCATTCAGAATATACTTAGTCAAAAGCTGCAGTCCGCACTGCCTTACATTGCATCAAATGCAAACAATGCATTGCAACACAAACTGATAAACTTGCAGCAAAAGCTCATTGAGTGCTGTCGATACACTGCAAACAAAAGCAACACCTGTAGCCAACATCATGGCCATGATGACAAAGACAGAATGTTGCGCATGGCGCAGAGTTGCTCATGACCAAGTCAAGCACAGTATCTTCTTATGCATAATAAATTTTGCACAGTCCCGCATGGCCAAGACCAAGTCTGATACCTTCTTATCAGGGAAGAAGATGCGAGTGGTGGCTGCATCTTGCTGGAAAGACCTGCAGAACTGCCTCAGATAGCCCATGCTATATGTCATCTCATTTTGCCCCTCACCATCACCTGCAACACACATGTGACATTGCAAAATATCAGCACTCTTGCATGGCTGTTTTGTTGCTCACCGATTGTTTGAGCACTTTGATTGCATCACTGAACCAGCATTGCTGACCAGAGCTAACAGAGCTAACACTCATGCTCAACCCCATTGGTTGTCACCTTTTGTACTCTTTGCACATAGCAACACGGTAAGCGCTTCAAGGCAAGTAGACATGAGTTCAGGGCACCAGAAATTGAAAGCTATGTGTTGCTATATGCACGTTCACCTGATACCCCTTCCAGGCTGGAAGCTGGAAACTCAACCTCTATGAGTTTATGGCCATCCTTCAATGCACTGAGTGTGGCTGTCTGAGCTTGTCGCAATGCTGTGGAATAGTCAGAGGGGAATGTCTGCAGACAACAGCTTTATAATTTCAGCAAGTATTCACTGCACAACAAGTTCAGGGGTTATAACTGTTGGCACATTTGGGTTTGCAAGACAAGCATTGTGCCATGCGCACCAAGCAAATGTACCATAAACAGCAAGAGTATCACTTTTATATGCAATGATGATAGTGCGCATGCAGTTCCCTGTAACGTCTAGCACAAGATAAAACAGAGACAGGTTCAAATGGTCAATCACCTGCAGCTGCTGTCTGCTGACCGCTGAGCGGATCTGAAGCGCGCTCGAGGTGCGGGACCTGACGGGTCTCTTTGCCGTAAACGGTTTGACTCTCCAGCCCTGGTGTTGCAGCTGACCGTGCGGTTGTGCAACCGTTCTAGGCGTCTCGAGCGATTGCATTGGCACGAGCAATTGGCAAAAAAAGCGTTCTATGCCATTCCGATCAATTGCTGACGGGCGTGCACCGGTCACAAGTTGGTAGCGTGATTGTCACGGATCAGACTGCCTTTGCAGATAATGAGCGGGCGCACAAGAGACTGCTGCAGCTGACTGCGCGGTGACAGCTTCGTGAATTTTACAAAAGCCGTGCTGACTCCCGGGCGCGGGTTGCTTGACACATCTTCGGCAGATCCAGTTGATCTCGACTGCATGCATGCGTTGACTTGTTTTGTTCAGACGTTGACCTAACAAGTCACCGTTGCGCATATGAGCACAGGCTCTGTTGCGAAGCTTGCGCCAGAGCAGTCACTTCATCTCGAAGCTCTAGAAAAGCATCGTCCATATCAAGCTGTTGTGACGTCCACTCAACTTTGGCTTCTGGTGGTCAGCGTGCCAGGATCGATCCAAGGTTGACCGGCTGTACCTGCAGAGCGGCTGTGAGCCATCTGGCCTGGCGTTGTCATTGTCCGAGCTCTTCTTGTCAAAGGTAAACGGCATGCCTGCCTATGAGTCTGCTGCATCACAGCAGGGTAAGCCTTCCGCATGTACAGGTCTTGGGCTTACGACCTTGAGGGGGAATGATCCCTCGCTGGGCACAGCGCTTGGTGCAGTTGCTCCTTATTCCCTGCGTCTTTGCTGCTGGCGTGCACCATGGTACCCACAGCCAGCACATGTCCCAGAGCAAGCTAGATCTCACTCCAGCCAACTTCTCAGATGTCAGCTACCAACCAGCTATCATTGGCACAGCCACCACAAGCCTGTTTAAATACGCCTCAGAAGTTGCGCTGCAGCTGGTGCATGACCAGTTTGCCACCCTCAGCTTGCCGAACACCCACACCAGTTGGAATATTCCAGTCATCGGCACAGTCAACCTAGATCTCAGCAACATTGTCTTGCGCTCACTTGACATAACCTCAAGCAGCACATCAGTTTCACCCAATGCTCAGGGCGGCGTCACACTCTTTGTGAATGGCCTCAGAACATACGTCACCTGCCATTTCCACTACTACAAAAACTCCTTTCCAAAAGTCAGCGGTCACGGCGATGCAGATGTGCGTTTTCAAGATGGTGCAGTGGAGTACAAGCTGATACCCAAAGCTGATGCTGATGGTCACCCAAAGATCATTAGTCAGGAGCCAGCACAGGTGGCATTTGGTGTGATTGACGTCCACACCAGCCACACTGCTGCTGCATGGCTATACAACCTTTTCCTATCTGTTTTTGAGGGCCAGTTCAGAGGCGTAATCACAGCTGAAGTTGGCAGGTGGGTGAAAGCAATCCAAACGAGCAGCTTGATTTTGATAGCACGGAATCAGCAATGCATCTCGTTGACCCCATGAAGAATAGCAGAAGTTAGCATTGCATGCATGACTCAACTGTCATGACACTGCCTGGTGTCCAGCAATACTGTGCTCGACCCAATGACTGACACAAAAGCAATGTCAAAAGCAGTGCATTGTGTCCCATTAGACATTCAGCCGAGCTTAGCTCCGGTCAGCCTCATACGTTTGTGCACTGTTACATGCAACACAAAGCCATTACCACCTTGCATACGACCCCGCTGTTCAGTCACAGCTGTGTTACACGCTGGATGCTACTTCTCAAATTGCATCATGTTTGGGTAACAATTTGTATCACGGCTCGCATGCTGCTGTGTACAACACCTCGCTTGTGAGGGACAGCTTTGTGACTATATTGGATGGTGCTATGCAGGCAAATCACAGAAGTCTTGCCAACAGAAGTGGACAAGCTTTTAGCTGGAGTTCCCACAATTGTGGACCTTGGGGGACTTCAATTCAACACATCCCTTGCTGGAGATCCTGTTGTTGAGGCAGACCACATCACTGTTAAGGACTGGGGCCGTTTCAGACTGCCCTCCCAAGAGTGCCCCTACCAGAGGGCATCTACCTGGAACAGCCCTCAATTGACAGCTGAAAAACCCCCTATGTTTATTGGAGACATTGATGAGTCAATCATTGATTGTTTCACATGGGTTCTGCAAGAGCAAAAGATTCTACAGAAGCATTTCAGAAGTGCCGACGTACCCATGGCGCTTGCGACAGACTATTGGGCAGGAGTGGTGCCAAGTCTGCCAGCTCAATACCCTCACCAGAACATGACCCTAGATGTGGCCACCGCTGAGCCATTGTTGACTACAATCACTAGCAAAGAGGGTGTAGTCGTGGGTGGCAATGCAACCCTAATGTTTGCCCTAGACAGCGATGACCCACAGCTTGCTGGCAAACCTTTGTTTGCACTTGGTCTGCAATCCCAGATTGCTGCAAACAAGATTTGGGTGGAATCAGGACACCCAGACTGCGAATGGAAACTCAGAATCCAGCTGCAGATAGTGACAGATAGCATTCAAGTTCAGGTGCTCAGCAGCACTGTTGGGGAAATCAAAGCAGCTGCACTGCAAATTAGCATCAGGTGGCTGGCAAGCAGTATTGCACAGACCTGGATCAATGGACAGTTGCTGAAGAATGGTTTTGCTTTGCCAGACATACCTTTTGTTCAGATCCAGCAGCCCAGCATTTCCTTCAAGGATGGATACCTTTCGGTTGCAGCAGATGTCAAGTATGTTCCTGAGGCTGCCTTGAACCTACTGGTATGAACAGGCTGCATGTGAGCATGGAAGCGGGATGCAAACTAGATAAGAAGCCTGTAGCTATCACCAAATGCAGGTACCAGGCTATACAGACACAGGACTAGATCATGACGTTGCCATTGGATTAGATCTTGAGCAGGTGCTGATGCATCAGCCCCTTGGCTAACATGCATGCACGACTTTTGTATGCTCAGTGCTGAATCAGTGGGTGTCTGCTACTCATGCATAACCATATGCTGAGAATAATGATTGTGCATGGCATCATGATTGCGAGTTGTCATCACATCAGTCACGGAGCTTATTTGAAAACCTGTTGATCTGCTTTTTGCACAGCTTGCTTGGAAGCATGTGGTCATAGTAGATGCAGCGCGGCGCTGGCCAGCTGGCTGTCAATTGAGTGGTCAATTAGCTTTTTGTTGCTGCAGGGATTCAACTAGATTCCTGCCGGAGGCCAGATTCCTGCTACAGCTGCAGACTCTGCGGATCATATGCGTTTCGCTACGCGATCCTACGGCGAGAACAGTAGTCACGGCGTTGCGTTTGCAAAGCATTGACCTGTGCCCCACTGCATTGCGACGGTGCATCAAGCAGGCGCGCGACGGCAAATCCCAGGTGATCTCAGTCAAGACTTGCAGCTTGCACATAATCAGTCGCCGCAAGCGGCAGAATTCCTACGACTGTACAGGCACAGCCTCTGCGTCACGAGCGATACAATTGCGGTCAGTCGAGCCGACTGCAGTGTCCAAACATTGTGAGTGGCGTTGCTGCATTTGCCTGCCATCAATCAGGCTCAGCACCAGCTTCTGACATCTCGTTGCTGCTATGCAGGACTGAGACTGCAGAGCAATCGGAAGTCAAGTCAGAAGTGACAAGCCAGCTGCGTACCGGCTCGGTCTCATGCACAGCAGCAGCCTGAGAGATGCAAGGCAAGTTGCTTCCTGTCGCAAAAGGTGTGAAGCAGCTGTT
Organism: Trebouxia sp. TZW2008; assembly: GCA_002118135.1. Taxonomy (NCBI): domain Eukaryota; kingdom Viridiplantae; phylum Chlorophyta; class Trebouxiophyceae; order Trebouxiales; family Trebouxiaceae; genus Trebouxia; species Trebouxia sp. TZW2008. Next base: position 43,961 of record BDIU01000354.1, read on the forward strand.
TTTACATGTTTCACATCTGGAACACAAATGTCAGCTGCTGTTGCCTTGCTGCAGGGGACAGTCGAAGCAGTGACAAGCGGCTTTATAGCACATCAAGCCTAGCCTACAAGTATGGTGCATCAGACTCGTTCCAGCTAGGCTCTCGTACTTTCAATCCATACAGAGACACAGCAGGACATGTACACCTTGATTCTGTTGCCTCAAAGCAGCTCAGACATGCAAACAGCTACCAGCATCCGTCATCAGCTTCCTCAACAGCACTGTCAAGCAAGGCAAGTGCTCCCAGCAGAAGTCAGATGGCAGAACAGAAGCACATTGAGCGGCAAAGCTCCATGTCTGACAAACCTGGCAGCACTCGCGCTCGGCCACAGAGTGCTGAGCGCGTGAGGCCTGGATCAGCTCGCACCTCGCTGAATCATGAGTCATCTGTTCCCTCTCTCCGCAGACTCTCAAGCGTGGACAGGCTAAGTGCTGCTGACCTTTCAAAATTTGGCGGGAACAGCAGCCACAGCATGAGCAGGTCTGCCAGCCCTAAACCCCATGCTCAGTCTCAAACCATTCCTGCCTACAACCCCTCCTTTGGCAGAAGCTCCCTCTCAGGTTCAAAATCAAACTTGAGCACAGCAAGCAGCACCACAGCGCACAAATTACTGGGTAGCGGCAGCGATTCCTCAGCGCCTGGCAACTTTCTCACCAGATCAAGTTCTTCGATAGCGTCTGGCAAAAGCACACGCGAACATCAGGCTGCTTACTTGCAAGATCTGCAAAGGTCACTGAGCAGGCAGGCTGAGTCAAAAGCCAAGGAGACCAGATCTCAGAGCTTCCTGTCAGATTTGGAGGGAAAGAGCCAAGCTGTTCCCAGCAGCAGTTCGCATGCACAGCCTAGGAGATCCAGCAGCAATCCTATGGCTCTGTTTGGCATGTCTGGCCAATATCTCAACACTCTTGGGAGCCACATACGCAGGTAAGATGAATTTACGTGACGTTGAGACCCAACCGTAATCCTATGGCTTTGTCTGGCAGGTCAGGCCAGTGTCCTCACACTGTTGAGGATGATATAAAGCAGGTAATGTGAATGGTGTGAATGTCCGTCCTTTTCTTTGGAACGTCAGGCCAATACCTCGACCGTGATTCCAAGTCACACATGCACCTCCTCTCATTTGCATTCTTGTGGATCAAACTTTTGCCGTAAGTGGTGCTTGACCTCTTGACAGCAACTTCACACAACTGCATGCAATCAAGCTTGCATCATTTTATCCATCTTGGAGGCAAGCACTGGCAAGATGCTGTGTATTGTTAGCACTGTCTTGTCACGGTTGAGGAGCGTTTGCAGCTTGGATTCACCAGCCAGGAGCGAGCTTTTGAAAATTGCAGGCAGATGCATCAGAATGCTGCTGTCGATGAGGTCATATCTGTTGCATAAACATGTCAGCTCTGCCATTGCGTAAACCAGTATTGTGTGATGCATACCTTGTGATAGACTGCCTCATGAGCTGTGTCGTGGTGCAGTATGACCAGCCCTCAGAGGCGCACATCTTCTTCCGCATTGGGAGCAGCACCACAAAAGCATGGTCATGATGAAGAGGAATGGGGGCATCATGCAGCTGCAGTCAGGCCAATGCCAACGTGGCAAGTTTCAGGGGATTCGAATTTGAATGCTGAGGATCGAGGTCACATCTTTCACTCAGCATGTCTTGAGGATGACAAGGGCCATCTGTCACAGCGTGTGTCTGTGCCTCAAGCCATGCCTGCCACAAGTAACAGCTTCAGGGCAGCTTCAGACAGACACCTAGCAGCAGCTGAGTCAGTTGCTGCCAGGGAAAGCGCAGCAGGCGTAGTACACAGGCATCAATTTGAATTGCCTCAAGTCGCCTCAAATCATCCCAAGAGCAGTCTCACAGCAGCACTGAGTCATGCAAAAGTCAAGCATGACTCACCAGCAGCAGCAGCAGCCAAGGATGAGTCAGCTGCTGAGTCAGACTGCCAGGTCAGACCCACTGCTGAGCTGGACAAAATGTTAAAAATTTACCAGTCAATGGAGAAGCAGAAGATAGGTGTAGCTGAGTCAGATCACAGGCATCAAGGGTACTTGGGCAAGTCACCGACAGCTGTTCCAAGGGCAGCTGCAAACAGGCCCCAGGGCAGTGCGGCATATGCTGGCCAGATTGAGTCAGCTCAGCAGTCATTGACTTCTGCAGCAGCTTTTGCTGCAGCTGACCAGGTCGAGTCTGCTCAGCAGTCATCAGCTTCTGCAGCAGCTTCTGATGCAGCTGCTCAGCCAGGCTTGCGATTGGTTGCATCGAGCAAAGGTACTGCAAGGATCATCATTCCGCCTCATGCCTGCTTGCAAACCTGTGAATTAAACTTTGCACAAGTCCACAAATCATTTCTGGTTCTGGTCGCGCGATGGATACTCCAGCACGACCTTCCGAGTCCTGTCTTTTGGCTCATCTGCAAGCATGCCATAGCAGATAACGAGTCTGTCTCACTGAAGCAGAGAATGGCTGAGCACAGCATGCACAAAGCATAGCGCGCAGAGCACTGCACACTGCTGCCTGTACAATACCTCCTAGCACAATGCATGTACTGTTTGGAAGCTTAGCCTTAACTGCATAAGAGTCCCTTTTATACAGGGCCTGCAAAGCCTGGCCAATATCCTGTCTCATTGTGACAATTGTGCATTTCAACACAATATGGTGCACGCAGAGCACTGAACACTGCTGACTGCACAACAGTTCATAGAACAATGCATGTCTGTTGGAAAGCTTAGCCTCAGCTGCTTATGAGTCAGTTGTATGCAGGGCCTGCAAAGCCCGGCCAATCTCCTGTCTCATTGTGACAATTGTGCATTTCAACAGCAGTTTCACGACCTAGGTAGTATGCACTGGATGCTTTGCTATTCCCACTGCTATCTGCAGCGCGCATGCCATCAGCAAAGCATCTGTTGTGTGTCTTCTGAGCATTTGTCAAGGTGCTCAAATATCATTGATCAATGCAGGTGAAGGAGACAGAAGTGCTGCATCATCATCACACAGGGACAGCCATCAGCAGTCATCTTCTTCATCAGCCTCGATAGGCCCCAATACAGCTTCTGCAGCAGCAGCTGCTGGCACAGCTGCTTCTTCAGCTGCTCCTGCAGCTGTCAGTGCCCAGCAGACGTCTCCTGCCTTGGCTTCTGCTGCAGCCTCAGATTCTCAGCAGACGCCTGACTCCCCTACCCAGTCAGGTTCACCTCTTGTGAGCCAACTGATAGACAATGACAGCTTGTCACATGCTGCTGTATTGCCTGCAACCAAGGATAAGGCAGAGGACGCTTGCAATGTGCCAGCTGCAACAGAAAACAAGCCTGTCTCAAATGAGTCAGCTGCTCCCCCTGCTGCTGAGGGAGACTCAGATGTGCTTGAGGTCACTGAGGCATCAGTCACCTCTGAGTCGCCTCAGGCAGCTGACTCAGGGGCAGTGCCAGCTGTCCTACCCATAGCTGTGGCTACTATTGCTACAAAGCTAGCACAATCAGTCAAGCTGCCTGACATTAGCCAGCAGCAGCAGCATAGCTCTTCTTCCTCTGTTTTGTTGAGCCCTGCCCCTCCTGTACAGCCCCTCCACCCCTTCAGTCATCAGTCTCATGTGTCAAGTGCTGGGCAGCAGCTGCAGGTGTCTTCTTCTTCAGCATTTAGTCCCCAGGCCCAGTCAAATCATGCTCTGACCGCTCATGCCAATCACACTCAGCTTTCAGATTCAGCCCCAGAGCTGGAATCCCCAACTCAGCTCAGCTCAAGTCAGCAACAGCCTGCTGAGTCATCAGCATTAACCCAACAGCCCTCTGCCACTGATGGGGCCACACCAGACCAGCCCTCAATGTCACAGAGCCCAAGCAGGCAGCTGTCAGGAGCATCCTCAGAGCTCAAAGAGGCCATCAAGCTGAGTTTGAGTGAAGAGTTTCTTCCTCCTGAGTCTGCAAACCATCCTGACTCCAGTTTGCATGCTGAGTCAGACCCTTCAGATGAGTCACAAGCTGGTGCCCAAACAACTGAGCTGTCCTCGTATCCAGACCCCCCTGCTAGAGTTCATAGTGAGTCAGAGGCTGGCCCTAGCTCAGATGTTCATGACTCGGCGGAGGACTCTGAGTCACCTGCTGCTGCCTCATCCTCTTCTTCAGCTTCATCAGATGCTGGGTCAGATGCTTCAGAGGATACTGGAATGGCTGAGCCTTTCTACCCAGAAGATGAGTTGTATGAAGACCCACCACCCCCACAGCCCCCCCTGCTGCCCTACCCTGAAGGAAACTTGGAGCCAGGGTGGTTCCAAACAGGGCACGCTTCAGTGGCCTCATCCAAGTGGCATGATGGCAATGCTGACAGGACAGAGGGCAGAATGGGTACAGCCCCAGCAGAAGCGGCCTCGAGGCCTGACACCCAAAGTGCTCTGGGTTCACATGGCCATCAGCCAGGGCTTTCAGCAGCTGCCCCTGGATGTGCTCCTGGCACTGACTCAACTCATGCTGCGCATGCTGAGGCTTCAACATCAGAGCAAAACAGTGCAAATCTCTTGTCCAGGCAGCATGGTCTGGCACCCATACACACAGGGGCTGCTGCAAAGGCCCTCACCCCAACCCCAGGGGCCGCCCCCTCTTCACACACCCCTGAGCCTTCCCCTGGCACAGCAGCCCAGATTGATGGTGATGAAGCCCTGGCTCGCAAGCTGCAAGACCTAGAGAATCATGACAATCCAGAAGCTGCCGACGCGGTTGCCACAGAAGTCAGCGCACAGGCTGCTGAAGAAGAAGAAGTGGACCTTTCTGCCCTGCGGGATGTGGAAGTGCCCTTGATAGGGGACCAGCTGCCCCTGGCTGCCCTGGTGGAGGACTATGAGGGGAGCCCTAGGGTTTGTGCAAACCTAGTCCCCCTCATGCAGCGCTTCCCATACTTCCGCCGCATCAGAGGTGAGACTCTGCATACAGACATCGAATGCATGCACATCATCAGATGACCACAACCTTTTGAGCACATAAGTGGTGTCACTCTGTGACACATGCCACAAGCCCTTTTGAGGAAAACTGGCTGAAGCGTGTGAAGTACTGCTTCTTCTTCTTCTTCTTTGGAACAGCTTTACCACGGCATGACCTATACTCCTGCCTTTTGCTGCAAGTCATGAGCTGCATGTAAAAGGAAGCACTGATTTGGCATATAGGATGTCATTCGCATGCAAAACACCCTATGCAATTGAATTGCAAAAGCCCAGCATGTACTCAAATCTTGCTCCACACAGGTGATGGAGATTGCTTCTACCGAGCTTTCATCACAGCAGTCCTAGAGGATTTTTGCATGTTGAAAGACACTGCATTGGAACAGCAGCTGTGGGACCCAGATTTCACCTGACTTCTGCTTCACGCAGGTGTTTGGAATGACTTCTACTCAGCTCTCATTACAGCAGTCTTGGAGGACTTGTGCATATCTGACAGCATTGACCAATGCCGTGTATTCCATCCAGATGATCCTGTGCAAAGCCGTTTTGTTTCAACGCAAATGGACCATCGATTCACTTATGTCGAATGCAGGTGATGGGAATTGCTTCTACAGAGCGCTCATCACAGCAGCCCAGGAGCGCTTATGCGTATCTGACAGTGTCATTTCTACAGGTCACACAGCAACTCTAGACGCCAAATGATTGTAGGCTTTGTTTGATACAGGTGACGGGGATTGCTTTTATAGAGCTCTCATCACAGCAGTCTTGGAGGACTTGTGCGTCTCTGACGCCACTGCCCGATGTCAGCAGCGGCATTGAACTGCCTCAAAACCGCTTCTCTTTCACCATTCGATGCAAATTTACACTGATTGCCCTCACGCTCCATGCAGGTGATGGGAATTGCTTCTACAGAGCTCTCATCACAGCAGTCTTGGAGGACTTATGCGTCTCTGATGACATTGCGCAATGTCAGCGGCTGCGCATTGTGCTGCTGAAGCTGAAGAATGCTTTGAAAGGATGGCCGCAAGGCATTACTGATGCTTACTACCTGAGGGTCAGGAAGGGGTACTATGCACTTGAGGTTAGTCATCGATGCTTACTATCAGAATGTCAAGAAGGGTCACTTTGGTCATGGATGCTGACTAACAGAACATCATTAAGAAGTATGTTTGCGTTGAGTCCAGTCATTGATGCTCAATACTAGAAGATTTGAAAGGGATGCCATGATATTCAAGTTTCATGTCTGTCTGTCTGTCTGTCTTGCTGCTGAGTTACCAACAACCTAGCTGAGCCAATGCCAAAACCCCAGTGAACTGTACATTATGTCTGTACATGTTCCAGAGTCTTGCATCATCACGTGGACACAGTGCTGCAGTCTTGTTCATAGCAACTCGTCCATTGTGTCAAATGATCCGTTTGAACGAAAGGATGATTTCACAGTGACGACAGCTGCCTCTTTGCTTAGCAGCAGCTCAGTTTGCAGAGTTGACCTCTCACTCTCTTGCTTGCTGTGATGCAAAGGATTTGACCGTGCCACCTGGGCTGTCATAGTATCTGCATCACCATATTCAGCCCTCTTCACCCATCCTACACATTTTCTCTAGCATCCTGAGATTGGACACTGATGTCTGCGGCTCAACCATCGCAAATGAAACACAGAGTTTCCTGTATGACTCGTCTCTTGTTGCTGTACATAGTTACAGCTATGATCCACAATGGTGACTCTAATGCTTATATGATGCTCCATCACAATCACCGCCATTACCATCATCACAATCTACGTTGCATGCATGCCAGTAATTGCCATCAACCTGTGGGCGCATGGTGTAGGGCCAGAAAGCATGATGCGGCCATCAGGCCACAGTAACAGTTACGTAAGCTAGTTCAGACTGTATCTACAGACTTGTGATCAGCAACTACACGCTTGTGATCAGCGAATGATTTGTGGCTGCTGCAACTTCAGGAAGCTCTGAAATTCATTGAGGCACTTGCCGTACCCCCAGCGGACATGATGCGGCACATGGGCCATCGTGATGAAGACAGTGCCGTGATACATGACTCAGGCTCATCTATATGCTTGTGCCCAGCAAACTGCCTCAATTGACTGCTAGCTGATCTGTTCATGCTGCAGGAAGCTCTGACATTCATTGAGGCACGCAGTGTACCCCAAGAGAACATGATGCGGCACGTGGGCCATCGTGCTGAAGACAGCGCTGTGACACATGACTGACTCAGGCTGATCTATATGCTTGTGTCCAGCAAACTGCCTCAATTGACTGTTGGCTGATCTATTGATGCTGCAGGAAGCTCTGAAAATCATCGAGGCATGTGCCGTACCCCCAGAGAACTTGATGCGGCACATGGGCCATCATGATGAAGACAGTGCCGTGAGACATGACTCAGGCTGAACTACATGCTTGTGCCCAGCAAACTGCCTCAATTGACTGTGGACTGATCTATTGATGCTGCAGGAAGCTCTGAAATTCATTGAGGCACGTAGCGTACCCCCAGAGGACATGATGCGGCATATGAGCCATCGTGAAATAGATAGTGCTGTGGTGCATTTCCTACGCGGCATCACAGCGATGGAGCTGTACGAGAAGGAAGATCTATACAAGACCTTCATACCTGGCATTGATGCTTATGGGTGAGCACATGCGCTTAGGGTTGCTCAGGGTTTTTGCTTGGAATTGCTTATCCTGAGTGATTGTGATGCATTTCCTGCGCGGCATCACAGCCGGGGAGCTGTATGAGAAGGGGGATCTCTCCAAGACCTTCATACCTGGCATTGACGCTTATGGGTGAGCATGTACACCTAAACTGTTCTGTGTGTATTCTCAGAAGCATCAGGACAATCTATGCAAATCTCCTTTTTGTTGCTTTTATGACAAGAAGTTGCATGTGGTCGGGTACCATCAGCAATTGGGATGACTGCATTGCCCCCGCAATCTACGTCATCTGCTGAAAGGGTAATGCTGCGTTTAGAGATGTTGGAGTCACATTGGTCCCCAAAGAAACCTGACAGTGGCGTGAATTGTCACCTATGCTGGGGCAGGTTGACTTGAGATTCACATCTCATGCACAATGACAGGTCATGCAGCGCATTTGTACAGCTGCATTCACAGACAAAGCGCTGGACTGCTGTTTGACATATGTTCTATGGCCATGTGATGCGCACCGTGATGCATGACAACTTGAGGCACATCATCTGAGGCACACAATCTGAGGCGAAATTATATGGTATGTAGGGGCCTGAGCATGGTGGATATCATCCTGCAAGCAGTCTTGCCTGTGGGAGCTGAAGTAGAGCACCTACAGGTCTGTCTTGCGTCGCTTGTATCTTGTTGTAGCCATGTGAGTCATGCAGTCACACAATGTTGGGAAGCAGTTTGAGATGCGGCTGCTGACTCATGCTGTGCTGTGCTATGCCTGCTCATTTGTGTCTGAACACTGCAACAGAGGCAGTCAGCACAATTCTCAGACCTCTGATACGGCGTCATGGCTTGCAGGTGAAAGCCCTTGTAGCAGTTCTCCCAGTGCGGCTCAAGATTCTGGATGTAGCAGGCAGTGCAGGCAGCATCTACACGTTTGAACCGCCGTCGACTGACAGCAGTTCCAGCACAGCTGCTGCAAGCTCAGCACATCACATCACGGCTGATACGCCTCACAGACAGGATTTTAGGCCTGATGTGCAGAAGCTGTGGCTCATTTACAGGCCAGGACATTATGAGATTGTGTACCCAGCAGAGGGGTGTGAAGATCTTGAGAAGCTGTGACAAGCTTTCAGAATCATCAAACCAGAAAAGGGCAAAAGAAAAGGAAGGCCTGTGTCATCAGTTGCTACAACATTAGTCTCTATGAGTATAAGCAGCCTGTGATGCTTGAGCATTTGTGATCTGCTGAATCAGATGGTTTCGCTTTGGAGAGCAGAGTAGTAGTGACAATCCGGTTTGTACCATAGGTTCCTGCCTGTCAGATGCTGCATCACTTTGCCATGCAAATCAGATGTGGTGCTGCTGAGAAAATGCAAGCTGTTGCAAGTACTTCCCTGAGTTACAAAGCGAATAGTCTTAGCTTGGATTCCAATACAATCCAGTCCGTTGACTGTGCTCAGAAGCAAGAGTCTCACAATGTGCCAAACTTTACGACTTGCCCTGATGATCATCTACACGCATCCTCATCAACCAAACAATCGTGGATCCCATTCACTTTGCAATGTTTCCTGAAGCTGGCAAGTCGCCACTGAACAAATTTGGTGCTCGTGCACAGGTATTGTGCTATAGTAACGCTACCTGACGAGCTTTCAGGCACACTTGTGCCCACTTTAGCCCAAGAAAGAAAAGCAGCATCAAGTGCAAGTTGGGGAGGAGATCATACATCAGTCAAAGCAGCAAGCTAAATTAAAGAAAGCCCACAAATCACAGCTTTACCAGACTCACCCTAGCACGCTGTGTGCATCACTGACACTTTAAATAAAGAAAAAGAGGCAAGGGGTACAAAGAATAAACACAGTACTGAAACACATAACCTCAGGCAAACAGTGCGCACATGAGTCATGCAGCCACCCCCTGATGACACCTAGCAAGCTGTGTCTCTGCCTGAACAAGACATACTGCAGAGCCCCTTCCAAGCACAGATCCAAACACGTATTGCTGCATCCCTATTAGGCAATTGAGCAACAAAACAGTAAGGTAACCCTCACATGTCTCATATCAGAAACATCTCTAGCGGCCTTGATTTGGGAATAGGGATCTTTTCAGCCGGCGCTACAGTCCTTGGAAGGGCAACTCCAGGAACAGGGCAGGGCGCTTTGAAGCGGCTGAGGGGCACATAGGGCCCTCGTTCCCTGTTGAACATCTTCTGATGGACATACATTGCATATTCATCAAAGTCCCTCCAGGCAGCTGTCATGGGGTCTTTGTGAGCGCTTGCAATGACGTCTGGACTGCTTGGATAGCCCTCTCTTACAGCCAAAGTATCAAGAAAATGCTCAAGAATTGGCATGTATGGGTAGCTGTGAACCATGACCAGTGATAGCTGTTTGCTTGATAAGATCTGCAGAAAGATAACAATTGTCAGAGCTGCAAATGACTGGGGCGTTTTGCAGAACCTGATCCGCACATGCAAAAACCCAGAACCATCAGAAGCAGCAATGAGCACGTGGACAGCAGATGGGTAAAGGTCGACATGGGTTTAGTCACTCTACACCGCGCTTGAAACTAAGCTGAGCTTTCAGTCAATGATCCAGAGAAACAAAGTGTGATTCATTTAGCACATGCTAGTGCTCATGATGACACAATGTGTACACAACCAGCAGACACAAGGCCAGATGAATCTCACCCCAGACCACACAACTCTGGCCACTCTGTACAGCACTCGCTGATCCTCTCTTGCGTTGTCTTTCAAGCTTTGCCCCACATCAGCAGCATCAACTGAGTTGTCGCTTGGGTGCCGCAACTGATCATCAGAGAAAGCTATTGAGCTGACTAATTGACGCCTTTGGGCTGCCAAAAGACCCCGCTTAGTCAGGTAAAGCCGCCGCAGGTGCATCAGGTCTGAAATCTGGCCTATGGACAGATCCAGAAGGCTCTGCAGCACAAATCATAGCCATCAGAACTGTCCGTTACAAGGTCTGTCTGTAAGGTACTGATCGTCACAAACTGCTGTTGAGCTGACTAGCTGCCTCTGTTAAGCACCCAAAGGATTGTGCTTGGTAAGGTATAGCCGTCGTAGGTGCATGAGGTCTGAAAACTGTCCTATAGATAAATTTCAAAGCCCCTGCAGCACATTTGCAGTCTTTTCAGCCGACGTTCCTGTGCCTACTCAGGCAAATGCCCTACAGACAAGTTCAAAAGCCCCCTGCAATTTGCCTGATGGACAGCTCTCAAGGCATCTGCAACACAATAACCCATTTGTAGTGTTTAGAGCAATTGTGGGTTTGCACGCTGATTTGGACTGGATCTTGGATAGGCACAGCCATTGCTGGTGCTTGACGTCTGCAATCTGCTGTAAGCACAGGTCTGAAAGGCCCTGCAGCATCAGCGCAGCGGCTGTTGTCAGATTGAGACCTTGCTCGTTGATCTGTGCGCTAAGTGCATTGCAGCTTAGCAAGCTTAAGGCGCAACAAGTGCACTAGGTCGGCAATTTGCCCTCTCAACAGGTCCACAAACCCCTGCACCATGGGCAACAGTCTACAACAGTGAGTTTGATGGCACTTGTGCATCATGCTGACGGCACTGCAGCTGAAAGAGGTGCTGTGCCTTTGAGAGTGCTCCACCAGGGCCATCACACTTTGCTGTTGTGCAGGACAGCTCGTGCCCCAGGTGCATTATGTCCATGATCTGCCTTATGAACAGTTCCAACAGCCCTAAAGGAACACTGCTCCAAATTCTTTATCGCTTGCACAGCACTGTTCCAAATTCAACTGTGGTACGACTGTGTGAGGTACAGCTACCACAGATCCATCAGGTCTGGAATTTGACCTACAGATAGGTCCAGAAACCCATGCAAGCTAAGCGGCTCCTTCAACAGGGCCATCAAATTTCCTGTTGCATAGAGGTGCTCAGGCTGCAGATGCACCAGGTCCATAGTCTGCCCTCTGAAGTCGTTCAATCAATAGCCCTGGAACAAAACTGTGCTGTGCCCTTTTGTGCTATGTCATGCTGTAGCGCACTTGCTTTCGCTACAGTTGTGTGAGGTACAGCTGCCACAGACTCATCAGGTCTGAAAGTTGCCCAACAGGCAAGCCCAGAAGCCCCTGCAACCTAAGAATCTCATTGCAACAGGGCATTTACCTTCCTGTTGCATAGAGGTGCTCAGACTGCAGATGCATCAGGTCCATAATCTGCCCTATGAACAGGTTCAGTAGCCCTGGCAACACTGTGCCGTACTCTTTTGTGCTGCACAATTCCATTGCAAACTCGCTTGCGCTACAGTGACGGGCCAAGCAACTACCACAATTGCATTGGGCCTGCAATCTGGCAGAGCCTCAAAGCATTCTACTGCCTGAACGCCAATATGCAACAGCAAGCCTGATGACCATGCTATAGCATGCTCACAGCATCACAGAGAGGTGCGATTGACAATGGCGTACAGGACAAGGGCCGTCTGACTTGCATAGGACTTGCATAGGGAGACTCACATTACTGATGTATAGCGTTTGAACCTCATATGAAAAAGTGTGGGCTGCCCTTCAGCCAGGTCATAGCACATGGCGTAAAGACAGACACAAATCTCACAGAAGAATGCAAACCATACACTCTCACACTGACAGTGACACCCACACTGACACACACACACTCACACTCACTGTACTGACTGGTAGAACTCAATGACGCACACTGCAAGAGACAGAAGGACTTGGACAGTGTACCCACTGAACGTTTACTGGGCAGGGATTGCAAGCCACAGAACACAAGTCTTTGTATAGTGTACTCACCAACAGATTTGAGTAAAATGTGGAGTCCAGCTGAAGAAGTGTGGGTTGCCCCTCAGCCAGATCTACAGTAATCAGCGCCTTATGGGCTGCAGGATTATGCAGCAAGCGACGGCCAACCAGGCGCATTCCCTCCACAGACAGAACCAGTAATCTCTCATCCATTTTGCCAGTAGGATCATCGTCCACTTGAAGTAGGCATTGTCCTAGCTCATGGACATAAGCCTGCACAACACCATACACCTTGTCTGAATTCAGCCCATTGCACCTTGCGACATATTATCCTGTGGTAGACGACTGCGCCATAGAGAGCTTGATGTCGATTAATCTTTTGTTTGTGTACTGTTAGGAGTGGCAGCTGAACGCAAAGCCAGCTCGAAAAACGCGCGATGAGAAACGAGCCCAGAAGGGAGTGGGAGCAGAGCTCAGGACAATGCATGCCCTGGCTGATTGCAAAAAAGGCAGGCTCCAAGCACCTTACATTTCTTGTTGGATGAGATGCTGCTACATGTGTAAAGAGGCTACAGTGACATGATGCATCTGTCACTCCATGGGAGACACTGCCAGGCTTGCCTAGTTTTGCACTTCGCAATTCGCTTAGCATACTTCAGCGCTTATGTTCAAAGCAAATGGCATCAAGCACAGCCATGCCAAAAGTAGTGTCAGCAATTGTCGCTGCTGATGTTTGCGTGCGGCAGGCTAGGACCTTGACCAGGTCTAAGAGTCGTGAGAAAAGGTCATTTTCACTGCTGACAATTTGCATGCGGCAAGCTAGGACCTTGACAAGGTCTAAGAGTCATGAGAGGTGGGCACAGATTACTGACCGTCCAAAGTGCTGAGAACTGCCGCATAGGCATGCTGATGACCTCATCAGACGTCAGGTGTGTTGTCTGGCCTTGTATAGAGATGCTCAGAAGATGGGTCAAGTCTATGTCTCTGTTCTTAGGGTCCTGCAGGGTTGCATAACCGTGTCAGGGCTTCTTGCACAGGTAAGAGAGATGACATACATGCAACCCCCATGCATTCCAGCAGGCTGCATTCATACTGATTGCTGCAGGGTGGCACAACCGCATCATGGTTTCTTGTGCGCACTGCTCAGCTGCCAAAGTGCAGAGACTGAGCGCACAGCTAAAAGCGAGGAATGCCCTCACAGTCCCAGCAAACTGCATGTCTCCTAAGTCTGCTCGACCGTGTCGACGCTTCTAGCACAGAACTATCAGCTGGCAAACTGCACAGACTGAGCAGACAGCTGAAATGCAAGGCAAGCCCCCACAGTCCCAGCGACATGGGTGTCTCCTGAGTACTGAAAGGCTGCTCAATCGTGTCAACGCTTCTAGCGCAACATTACTAGCTGGCAAACTGCGCAGGCTGGGCAGACAGCTGAAACGTATGCATCCCTGTGCACTGTAGCAAAGTGCATGAGTTTTGACTGCTGAAGGGTTGCACATTTTTGTGAAAGCTTCTAGCACAGATTGGCAGAATGCACAGGCATCTGTTACTCATACAGCAAATGGCTTTGGACAAAAGTGTTTACAGGCAATTTACTGCTTGCATATGGTGATATGAAACAATGCATGCATGCTGGTATTTTGACGGTACCTCAGCAGCTGTCAGCGGTTGAACTGGAGGAGGGTCTGGGCTTGGTTGTGAAACTCGCTCAAGAACTGATTCTAGTTGTTTGTGCCGGGCCTTGAGCTGCTCTAGCTCTGACTTTGTTTTGGCGAGTTGCGCTTCAACAGCCTTTTGACGTGCCTGTAGCAAGCTAGGTCATGGATGACACATGCCATCATTGACTTGTGCACTTGAACAAAGCTTGCCAATGGTTACCAAGCAGAGATCACTGAAGCGATGGCTTGCGGCCAAAGTGCGTACCTTGCTGCGTGCACGGAACTGCCGCTGATGTTCGCGGTTGTTCGCCTGTTTCTGTTCGAGGGAAACGCTTCTTCGGCCACGATGCAGGCCTGAGTTTGGGCCAGAGTTCGGGCTATCTTCCTCGGTCGTGTCTTGGGCCATCTGCGTGCCGATGGGATGAACAGTGGCATCGTCGAGCAATGACGGCGCAGACGGTAGCTCAAATAGATGCAGAGCCCGGTGAAAGTCGTCTGTTTCGCACTCCGTTGTTGCTGCTAAACCGATGTTCTCCATGCTTGGCGTCGAGAAGTCCCACACAGATTGGCGTCGGGCCATCGCAATTTGTGAGCGGGATCTGCCAGACGATATAGCTCAGACCGACTGAGTGCCATTATCACTTGCTCAGCTGCTGTAGGAAGCAAAAGGTCAAGGCCTTCCGTAAGGTCAAATTCCCGTGACTAAACAAGCAGCTCTAGCGGAAGTGCCGATTCGAATTCGGAGTAGCACAAGGTCTCAGACAAGGTCTGGTGCAGAGACTCGATGCTTGTCAACCTTGTGCAGTTCCCTTAATTTACAGATTGAAGACATAAGTGTTTGCCAAATTCCTGGTTGCAGGGCTTTCAACACTGACAACTGCCCGGAATCTGGTCACTGGAAGTCTGGAGTCAGGCGTGCGCGTCGTATGGATGTTGTACAGGAGTTTGGAGTAACAGGTGACCAGCAGACCTTGTGCATCCATCAGACCAATCAAATTTGGAGTGCTCAACACAAAGCTAGTGTAGCCATACAAAAATGGTGCTGCTTGCTCATGTGTTTTGAGTTCTTCAGCTTCACAAACTGCACATATCATTGATGCTTTCAACAAAGGCTACACAACAAGCGTACTTCCAAGAGTTAAACAGGAAAAACAACTGCCAGAAAAGTACGTAGATCTAGTTGCAAAAGCCTGCACTACAACAACTCGTCTGACAGATCATACATACCAAACGCCTGCTATAGTTCGCAATCTCAACAAAATCAAAGCGCGCTAGCAACAGCATCAAGAGACTTGACAGAAGAAAATGACAAATGCTTGAAAACTTCACATCCAGCGAATTGACTCTTCACCATTGCTGTCTATGCTGTTAGACTGTTGCATATGCCTATCACTATACATTTGACCATAACCACTCGCACCCAAACTGGGCTCTCGAGACATGGACGATAAGTTTGCTGGATGGCTACTGGACCCAACATCAATGTACCCTTGTGGCAACATCAGCTGAGTACTGCTGCTTCTTGTAGCACCAGGGACCCCTAGAGAGTTTGTGCTAGACGCAGGGTTCAATTGCAAAGATCCTGAAGACGTGTTGCCAACACTTGAACCGCCTGCATGCTGATACCTGATCAAATACCTGCCCAACAGAACATCTAACGCATACTCAAAGGCATGTGATCCCTTGTGGTATGCATGCCAAGTAATGGTGATGAAAGTCTTGAACAGAGACAGATACGCAGCAATCATACAGCTCACAAACAAGCCCTTATCAAAGAACTCCCCATGACTTGGTTTGTTGCCCAGCCTGAAAATGATGGAATTCAAAACAATGGTTGGCACAGTTTGGTAGAATGCAGCCCCTAAAGTGTGCATGTCCTCAAAATACTCTAAATCAAGCCAGCCAAGGCGCAGCGTGGACAGCATGCACCAGTCTTTTCCAATGCTTGAAAACTTTCTGACAAACGGCGGCGGCTTGTGATGCTTCATGCACAGTTTGGCCACATGCTTGACCACAAAGTGCCTGATCTCAACATACAGCACTATCATGTCCAGCAGCCAGACGATTGGGATCATCAGAGGGCTCAGCGCCAATGATCCGAGTATCATCCCCACAAATCTGCAGTCATAGCGATGTGGGTTCTGCCAGCTATCATAGTGCACTTTCATCCCATGGTACAGCACAATGGACCCTGTCAGAGCAAAGTGGACTAGAAAGATAGCCAGAAGGATATAGCCAGGCCAAGCACCCCAGACTTGTGTCAAAACCACGACCGCAGAAAGCAGATCATAATAGTACAGCACCAATTCCGCCAAACTCCAGAACCCTTCCTTGAGAACCCTAGCCCCACGACTGGCAGATCTGAGGGAGTTGGGGATCTGCCAGCTTGTCCCCTGCTTTGCCTGCTTTGCCTGCTGTGCTGCTGCAGCCTTGGCCGCCGTCATCCTGGCTCGAATTCGAAATGTCTCATAGACTATGATGAGAATGATGGTTGCACCAGCAAATGTAAGCCACATGATAAGTAAGATCTTAGGTGCGTCATGATTTGAACAAATTGACTTGACAGAGCTCAGCTGGGTGTAGAAGTCTACAAAGGTATCTGTTGTTGCGGCGTATCTATCCCCAACTGCTCCTTGAAACCCTGGAGTGGCAAAAATATCTCCCAGAATGTCCATCACTCTAGACAGCGGCTGGCTTTGAACATTTGCCTTGTACAGCTGAGGCTGCAGGCACAGATCTTGAATGAAATTTGAACCAGGATGCGTAGCGTCCCACCAAGGCTGGCCAACATTCAGACCAATGATGTGTGACAGAATCTGATTTTGATTCAGCCAGGAAACGGGAACTTGGCCTTGAACCTGATTGCTGCTGACATCTAGGAACGCCAAGTGAGGTAAGCCAGATGAGTTTCCCGGCAAACTGCCAGATATGTTGTTTCCCGCCAAAAGTGATGCCAGCAGCGGCGCGCTGCTGCCCCAGAAGCTGTCTAGGTTCCCACCAAAAGCGGAGTAGCTGGCAATCAGGAGGGAAAGGCGGGAGTTGTTGAAGGATGGCAGGCTGCCGCTGAGCTGTGTGCGGTTCAAATACAAAAAGAGGAGGGAAGGGAAGGCTCCTGCTGTGCCCCAGCTGGCGGGAATGCTGCCGCTGATAGAAGTTCCTGATAGGTCCATCAAACTCAAATCTGGGAACGAGCCTGCACAGCATATGAAATGAAAGACACCACTTTTGAATTTTAGTGACTAGCCTAAACATGATGTCAGCCAGAACGCAGCCATGAAAGAAGAGGAAGAGCTGGAACCAAGGTAAGATAAGCAGGGTAAGCCAGTTGACAGGCAGGGTGCTAGCCACAACACATGCAATCATTGATGAAGAGGAAGACCATGGCAAGAAGAAGAAGAACAGTACCTGAAGCAGCCCAAGTGTCAGGCAGAGTGCCAGTGAAGGCCAGCGCAACGAGACAATCAACCTTCAGGGCAAATGGAGTCAGAGCGAGAAGAAGAACAGAAGCAGCCCATGTGCCAGGCAAGATGCCAGTGCAAGCAGTGAAGAGGAAGAGTGACAGCACAGAGAAGTAGAGCCAGGCCTGAGTCAGTTAATACGCCAGGCAGAATTTGAGTCAGCACAAGGTAGAGAGGAAGAGGAGGAATTGAAACGAAAGGCGGAAGAAGAGGTACCTGAAGCAGCCCATGTGTCGGGCAGAGTGCCAGTGAAGGCATTGCTGGCCATGCCCATGTACTGCAGGGCAGGAAAAGCTCCAACTGCCCCCCATGCACTTGGCAAAGCCCCTGCAGCTCACAGCAAGGGTCTTTGACTCTGTACGCAGCAGCAGTCAACTGGATTTCACAGCTGTATACCAAAGTGAAAGTGAATTTGACAGAGTCTCTGCAATCAATATTGACTGTCGACCAGCACTTGTTTGCACAAATGGCCACGCATCTGGCCAGTGCATGTCACTGCTGCTGCATGCAGAGCTTGACAGCTGCATTCCCAATGATGCTGAGCTGTGCTGATCAGTGCGGGCGGCTAGGGCGAAGGACAAAGGGGCAATGGCATGGGTGCAACGAGGTCTCAATCAGAAAAAAAAAAAGAATAAAAGAAAAATAAAGAAAAGTCTACGCCATTAGGCGTCATAACGGGAGCCTCTGTCTAAAGAGGCAGCCCGGGATTGTGTCTAAATCATATTATGTTCAACTTGTATGCATTGACCCCTGCAGCAACAGGGACAAGTCTTTGCTGATGATTGTAGCCAACACTTGAGCTTGTTGGGGCTAAACAGTAAAGCAAGACATTAGTAAATGCAGCAACGAAACAAGCATAGGCCAGCACACGTGAATGTGATCAAGGTAGGTAAGAGGCGGCACCTGACAGTTTTGTTTCGAGGATCTCCAGGTTGACTAAGGCTGCAAAGGCTCCTGCCTGGCCCCAAGAAGCTGGCAAGCTGCCTGCATTGTGACAAACAGCTTTTTTGTGTGGGGTATTAGAATCACTGATGCCTGTCTGTATGCCCATGACTAGCAGAGTCTCAACATTGCATCTACATGTGAAACCACTGAAAAGCTGACAAGGCGCCTGCGTAACAAACTTGTGCTTTTCAGAGATGCAGCATCAACATTGCCTATCTCTGCACAGTTGACAAGACAATTCTGAAATCATCACACACAAGCATTGCATGCTATGAAGTAGTTTGAGATGGGCAGCAGTGCTGTCATGACGTGCAGCGCCCAAAAATTTAGCTGAATGCCAAGCATGCAAAAGATGGCACTTGAATTTGACCGCCTGTGCGCAGCAATTGGCGTCTAGTCTGATTGAAAAGTAAACACAAGCTAAAAGTGCAAAAGATGATGTGTTAGCCAAGCGCAACACACCTGATATGTTAGTTTGGTCAATCTGCAGTGCCTTCAGCGTAGGCCAGACTCCCTGCCCTGCCCAGCTGTCAGGCAAAGTTCCATTGATTCTGGTGTTGACTAAGGTCAGATTAGTCAGTCTGGGAAAAGCCCCTGCAGTACCCCAACCTGAGGGCAGCGGCCCCGTTAGCTGGGTCTGGCTAGCATTGAAAATTCGCAACTGGGGGAAGGCTTGAGGGGTCTGACCCCACTCAGGGGGGAGTGTGCCTGACAAGCTAGTGAGGGCTACATCAAGCACCTGCAGAAGAAGAAGGAGAAACCTGAAGAAGAAAGAGGACGAAGCAGAAGAAATGATAAGTGCAGAAGAGTAGGGGGGAAAACTTTGAAGCAAAGACGGTTGCGATCCCACTTGGGGTAGGGTACTCAACAAGCTGCCACCCACCCACATACTTGTTGAAGAAGGAAGAAGAAGAAGAGAAGATTTAACCCACTGCCGAGGGTCTGACCCCATTTGGGGAGAGGGTAAAGGAGACACAAAGTTGCTTAAACACTGAGGGGTCCTGAACCCACTGGGGGGGGAGGGTGCCTGACAAGCTGCTCAAAGCTATGTCCAGCACCTAACAAAAAACAGAAGACTTTGTTGAAGCATGTTGCCATCAGCTATGCACTGACCTGTCCAAGGTAGCTTGCACAATGGTGAGGCTTTTTTCTTATGACACAAAGGCTCTCAGGCAGCTCCACGACTGTTGATCAAGCCCTTAAAATGCTGTCTTGGGCAACAGGCAAACCATGCATAGACCACGAAAGCGTCAGCTGCAAAAGAGCAGCAGGCGCTGATTGCCTTGCAAGGTCTGGTCAACCTCAAAGATAGTGAAAGCTTTAGCTAATTGCTTCATGCAGCGGTGGAGACAGTCAATGTGATACTTGCAACTGTGGAAAGCTGCTGTGTTTTGGGCCATGCAGCGGGCAAGCAGTGCAATGACAGCACGAGCATCAGCTGCAAGGGGTATTTGACTTCATACAGCGGGCAAGCAGTGCAACGACAGCACAGGCTTCAACTGCAATAAGTTTTTGGTTTATGCAGCAGGCAAGGACAGAGGCAGCTCAAGCTTCAGCCAGCACTGAGCAGCCAGCCAGAATAGCTGCTGACACTGACTACCTTTTACCTGCAATTGGGAAAAGCTGCTGTTTTGGCCCCATGCTGATGGCAAGAAAGGTAGGGATCCTGATAGCCTGAGCTCTTGAAGGGACTGCAGGCAACCCAGGGACTGCCACTGAGCATTGAACGCTGGGTGCCAGATCAGATCCAGACTATAGCCAGCACTGTTGTATGCTCCCTGCTGCCCTAGACCTGCATGTCACACTGTTGTTCTGTTGTCTGTTTTCAAAGCCTCCACTTCAATCACCCAAGGGATTGTCGTTGGGAATTGGGGATCGGGCGCCAGGCCAAGTCTAGACTGCCAGCCTGCATTGTTGTATGCTGCCTGCTGCTCCAGGCCTGCAAGCCACAGCAGCATGCATATGTTGAGCACCCACAACGTCTGCGCGTCACTCTCACGCACAGGAAATGCAGCATGTATCGCACTGTGGTGCAGAAACGCATATGGGTGCCGAGTAGGTCATTGATATCCATGTCATTTACATGCACAGAAATGCACCATGGCTTGCAGTGCGGTGCAGAAAGATATCTGCGTGCCAGTCATGATGACTAATGGCTTAGGGTGATGATCAGGGTAAGCCAACACCCCTGAACCCCATTGCGGATCAGACCAACACTTGTTTGTGCCCTGTGACGTAAATCGCGAGCGAATGTACGCCTCAGCTGGTGAGTTGAGTGGATCTGAGGGTGTCTGCAGCTGAGATTGTAGTGAAGCTGTCTGTTTTGTCTGTTGTGCTGCCGCTGTCGATCATGAGCGACAATGCACAGGCAGTAATCCAGGTGATGTTATGAGTGTCTACCTGAGAAAGACACTTCACCAGATGAAACAAGCATTACCTGTGAGCACATCAAGTTCGCATCCTGTTGCAGCAGCTGGGCTTTGCTGACCAGCAGTTTGTCCAATCAGCGCTAATAACAGGCTTAGAGACAGCACAGCTGAGGTACATGCAGCTGTGAGCTTCATTCAGCTGGCAGTCAGACGAGGTCAAGCTTTTGTGGCTTGTGTCTGACTCAATTGCTTGAGCGCCTGCATTGGAAATTGCAATCATTGTATCAGTCTAGCAGCTGTGATGTTGGCAGTGGACTCCTGCTGGTGTTGACGACGTGCAATTAACGGGCAGACGACGTGCACCATGCACAGCTTATGGCACTGCTGCAAGCAGCTGTGAGCTCTGCAGTTCAGTAGCATACAAAGCATTGCAGGTCAAGTGCGTGGCAAGCAATGGTGTCATCTCTTTTTGCATTGGATTGCATCAGGGCAGAAATAAGCTTGATATGCAACCTTCAGCTCACAGCGCTTATACTGCAAACCAGTGTTGCTTCCAAGCAGCCTCAACAGATATGCAGAGCTGGGCAGGGCAGACGTCAAGGCTGCTTGCAACTCTTGCATTGCTTGCCTGTTTCAGCTTTCAGGTCAGCTTGAAGTCGCTTGCAGACGGAGCCTACTATCAGCGATCCGCAAGTGACCTTGTGCAAGGCCAGATCACTTGCCCGCTTGCAATGCGCAGCCAGCTGCACTATGCAGTCACGAAGCCATGTCGGCTACGAAGCGATTGGAACGGGTTGGGACAGTCCAGTTGCGTGAGCAAGGAAGCGTTTCGAGTCTTATCAGTCGGTCAACCCCATAAACGCTCCGACAGCTGCACCTGCCAGAACTTCTAGAGAAGCCTTGTCTGCGGAATGATGCCATGCGCTATCGATTGAGCATCACGCTCGGCTTGAGGAATGTTGCTGAACAAGCAACCCGCTGCACAAAAAAGTGCTGCAACTCACAGCGTATGGGCGGTCCGGCTCCTTTGGCGATAGGAGCATAACAGATAGGAGCATAACAGCGTGTACAATCGCATTGATTGTCTATCGCGTGGTGTAACCTTACCCGCAGTGTCCGCCTGTGTGAACCATGAACCTTATGCAATCGCAATTTGCGCTAACGTTCCTTGCAAATGTGCATTAGTCAGCGGTTCCTTCTTCCACAGCAAACCAGTCGCAGACACGAATTCTTGCTGTCGCTGTCTGGTCATCAATGATAAATGCATGAATGGCTCATGCAAAAGTTCTCAAGCGCGGACGCTTGTTCGAACGTGTCAGAAGGTCAAACGTGCTGCGCTTGCATTGCACACAAGATGCACCTTTGCAGATCATATGATGCATGATAGCAACAGCCTGTAGGTCGGCAGAAGATGTTTGCATCATACGCGTCACTCTGCGCGTGACAAAACTTACCAGCTTTGTCACGCGCAGACACCTGGTCTACAGAAAATCAGCGGTGCTGCAATGCACTCGATTCGACCTACAGAAACCTTGACTACACAATGTGTCATATCAGGCACAACTTGAGTCATTCAAGCTTACCGAGCGCTCCTGCCTTTGCTAGCATCAATCGCGTGCGCTTGGATTTTTTGTCGCGTTTCACAAGTCGCCATACAGCAACTGTAAAGCTCGCGTGTTAGCAGTTTGGCATACGTGCTCGTTCACGGTAGCTTGAACCCGTGATCGAGGTCGTCAGAAACAGCGCAGCAGCGTACTGCGCTGCTGGAAGGCGTCATAGCGTTTTGAGATGCGTATACGCTCATCGAGCTTTTCAAGGCTGAGACGCAAGCGTAAATACGTCATCGTAGCGCTTGCGTTGGGCGCAGTGTGCCTCACGTTGTGGCATGCGACTAACATATCACAGGTATGAGAACATGACGTCAACCCTGGCCGGGCAAATTCTCCGCCTTTTGACCTGCATCGTCACGAATGTAGGACGATGTCCTTTACGCGAGTGAGGGCGCGGCAGGAGGCGCTCAGAAGCTCCAGTCCACAGGTATGACCAATATGTTGCTAAAGGCTCCTGGAACTTGCGTACAGATCAAGGCAACACATAATCATCAAACGACCTACAATGAGCGTATGCAGACGCTCGTCAAGAATTCTTGAGCTTGTAATCATGCTGTTTCTGGCATGCCGACCGAGTATCACAGCTCATTTGCAATCTGCAGTTTGGTGGCATGCACCCTTCTACAGTGGCGGGGGTTACAGTTCAGAAGCCGCTGCCTTTATGATAGCCTTGTGGAGCTCACCAGCTCTGTCCAAAAGG
Source organism: Trebouxia sp. TZW2008 (assembly GCA_002118135.1). Lineage (NCBI taxonomy): Eukaryota > Viridiplantae > Chlorophyta > Trebouxiophyceae > Trebouxiales > Trebouxiaceae > Trebouxia > Trebouxia sp. TZW2008. The sequence continues at coordinate 67,050 of BDIU01000354.1, forward strand.
CGCCTCAGAATTGCACAGCACGGTGATGGTTTCAGTAAAGAGGCGTACAGAGTGAGTATTGCAATAGACCAGATTACAGCTTTTGCTGCTTGCATACTTGCATTAGCCGCTTTGCTGACGTGGAACATGAATAATCCTACATGTTGTTTTGAAAGCTGCTTGTGATGCAATGCAAACTTGACTCAGCAGGACAACAGCATCATGCCCCAGCACAATGGTAAAAGCTTGCAGCAGATTGATGACATTGTGTTGTGCTCAGCATACTATGTGCCTGCTGAGCCGCAGCCATTGTTCCTGCAGGGGCATAATTGTGTATACAGTCAATTGCAAGCTGCAAGGGCAAAGTACGCGTTTGATGTGTCGACCAGTGTCATGTGTGGCTTAGCCCATGGCATGGCCTCTGGTGCTCTGTTGAGTATCTTGTGCATAGCCTGAATCCAGCGGCTCCACAATGACTGACACCTTGCAGCACTGTCCTTCATTTTTATCTTATCTTACATTTGCAAGTTGTAGTTTCTGTTCTGTTCAATATTCCCAAACCCGAAAGCTTCTTGTGCAATCTTTTGGGCAAGGAATTTGTGGTCAGTAAAATTGACAGCATGCGAGCAGCCTTGTTGCCTGGCTGAAGCATGCCTACAATCTCATTTTCTTCTTGAGGGTGTTGTGCGCGTGTGCTAGATCAGGCTCTGCCCCTGTCAGGGTGAGCTATCTTGAGTACACAGAGACCTCTCTCTGCTGCTCAAGGGTGCCTTTTGGTTTGGCTAGTTCTGTCTCTGTTGCTCTAGGGTCTCGGGGTTGTGTTCATTCCAACTAGATCAAGCTGTCCTGCTCAAGTCTGTTGTTCATGCCTGCTAGATCAGGCTTTGGCCCCATCAGCGCGGTCTGTCCTGGAGTACATGGAGAGGCCTCAACTTTTCAAGTTTTCAGGGCCTTTGATTGTGGTCTGTCACAGTGAGCCAGGTCAGCTTCCCATTCTTGCCTCATCTGGTGACATGCCCGTGATACAGCTGGTATTGTGTTGAGTCTAAGGTCCAAAAGCTGGCAAGCCAGCTCAGCATGGTTGTGATGCATGCTGCATCGTTTTGTGCTTTCAGATTTGATTGCTGACACCATGAGCCGCTCAAGAACTACAGGACCATTGCAAAAGTGATGCATGCAGGAGCTCAGTCCGTCCCAGAATTTGAGTGGGGCAGTCCTCATAACTGCCTGCTCAGCAACCTGAAACCAGGCCAAGCAGTGCTGGTAGGCCGCACCATATCGGCATTGTATGCAAAGTCAACTGCTGTAGGAGGAGCACTAAGGTGAAGCATGCCGCATGCAGGGGCTTGGTCTGTCCCGGAATTTGAATGGGGCAGCCCTCACAACTGCCCTCCCAGCAACTTGAAGCCTGGTCAAGCAGTGCTGGTAGGCCGCACCATGTTTGAGACAGATCGCTTGAGCCCAGAACGCCGGCGCAGATGCAATGCCATGGACGAGATCTGGGTTCCTACAGAGTTTCACCGGCAGGTGTTCACCAACTCTGGAGTCATTGCTAGCAAGTAAGGCCCAAGTGCCTGACGTAAACCCTGTCGCTCCTTATGCCAGTGTGCTAGCAGTTTGCTTTGATCTGTCTGGATTTGGCATTATCTTACAGAGTATCACTGTCAGGTGCTCAGTGATTCTGGAGTCCTTGCTCAAGTAATTCCAAATGCCTGACTGAGTGATGTTGGCCACTTGATGTCAGTGCAGATTTGATAGCAGTTTGCCATGCTTTGTGTGGATTGGTAATTGGAGGCAACGTCTGCAGGAATGACATGGGAATATTGGTGCTATTGGCATGACTGCATGGCACCAGCTTGGAAAGGGTGTCACCTGGTAAACTCAAACAGACCAGCACATTGATCCGAAATACATCGTTTGCTGTTGCACATGCAATCAGGACAGTTTCTTGTCTAGCATGCAATCTGGCTTGCAACTTTTGCAATAATACAGCATCCTGCCCACGCGCAATGCCTCAAAAGCCTAACTCCAATATATGCTGATGGTGCCTGTATAGGCTACATGTGCTTCCAGAGCCAGTGGATGTGGACTTCTTCAACCCCAGTGGAGTGACCCCTTTGCGGCTGCCCATGGGCCAGCTGGTGTTTGGACAGTCCAGAAAAGAACCTGGGACTGTAGCTTTCCTGTCTGTAAGTCACAACGTCCACCTTCCTGCATCATCAGCATAATTGTCTACAGAGTCGTGAAGTGTGGGATTTGTAGCATGGCAGTCAATGCTAGTGAGATGACCCCTTTGCAGCTACCCATTGGTCAGCTGGTATCTGGACAGTCCAGAAAAGAACCTGGGACTGTTGCTTTCCTCTCTGTGAGTACCCACTTGCCTTACCGTGTCTTCTCAGTATATTGGTCTGTGGAACTGCAAACATCGAGCTGTGTTACTGGCAGAATGCCGCCTTCCATGTTTCACGTGTTGCAGAATCTGCATTGCATCAATTCAATTATGCAGCAAGTCTGCATGCTGCCATAATCTGCGCTGTGGAGATTGCAGTGTTACAGTCTGCTGTAACTGTGGTCACTGGTCACTCTGACGCTCATCTATAAATAGATTGACTGGTGCGTCAGCAAGCAAAGTGCCCAGATGCCAGCATCTGTGATACACACCAGAAATGGGCTGGACATTACTGTCTTTTTGAACGCCCCAGACTTGCTGCACACAAGCACGAACAACATGGCATGCTTGTCAACATGGCATTCACAGCATACAGTCAGGACATCAAGTATGCTTGTGGATTGCACAAACATTCATTGAACAAGTTTTGTCTGGCTGCCTTGACGTCATGTATTGCAGTTTGCCAGAAGCTATGGCTGGGATGGCTTCTGTTCAGCAAAGTCAAGTAGACTGCAACTCTGCATTGTGGCGTTAAAGGACAATACAAATTGGAAGTCAGAACATCAAGAAAGAAAATATAAGACCAAATTTGGCAACGATGTGCAGATCTTTAAGTGGGAGCTGCGTAAAGGCTGGGACGTGCTGCTAGCAGCTTACTTTGGCCAGTTCACAGCAGCTGACAATGTAGCTCTGTACATGAAGACCAGCCTGTATCACAGCGACAGCAACTTTGCTGAGCACATGCAGAGCTGGCCAGTGCAACTCTTGCAAGCTTCCCATCTTGTGATGTGGCCTGCCTTGCTCTGAGTAGCTGAGATGCTTCCTGCTTTCACTATGCAGATCTTCAAGTGGGAGCTGCGCAAAGGCTGGGATGTTCTGTTGACAGCTTACTTTGGCCAGTGCACAGCAGTTGACAATGTAGCTTTATACATGAAGACCAGCCCTTACCACAGTACCAGCAGCTGTGCTGAGCACATGCAGACTTGGCTTCGCAGCTTTTGCATAAAGTCTGCGCTTGTGCTGTTGCAGATCTTCAAATGGGAGCTGCGCAAAGGCTGGGACGTTCTGCTAGCAGCCTATTTCGGCCAATTCACAGCAGCTGACAATGTGGCTCTGTACATGAAGACCAGCCCGTACCACAGCGACAGCAACTTTGCTGAGCACATGCAAAGCTGGGCGCTGCAGCACTTGCCAGCATCCCAGCATGCTAGCTTGGAGAATCTTCCGGCTGTGTATGTGATTGATGAGAACATGAGTCAGCAGCAGCTGCGGCGGCTGTATGCATCAGTGGACTGCTTTGTACTGCCATCAAGGTGTGTCACATTCACTGTCATACATGCTTGCTAGTGTGATTTTCTTCGCCTGCATACAGATTTTCTTCGTCTGCATACAGAAGCACACGTTCAAAGACAGAAGCAGGGAGAAGACAGAAGCAGGGAAATTGCTGCAAACATCTTTGTTAGAAGCCAGCATGTGCCAAGGCGCATTGACCCTTATCTTGCTCAAATCTTTGCACATTTGGTGTGTACCCTGCCAGGCTTGTTTTGCCTTGAGCTTGACCACTTCCGCCCCTTCCCACCCCCCCCCCCCCCCCCCCCCCCCCCCCCCCCCCCCCGGGCTTATTCAGCTTGATTCTGCTGTTGCTTAATGACGTTCTGCCCTGCTCTGCCATCTTCTCTTGAAGACAGCAGCATCTAAATTTCCTATAAGTTCTGTACTCTGGTGCTGTAGTGCTCAAGGCTTTGGAGGGCCAGAACCCCACATACATCTGCTTGCTTGCACATTGCATGGAAGAGTCATGCAGCCATATGCTTTGTGTGCTGAGACGTCTTGACCAGTGATTTTACTGCTGCAAACATCTCAATCAGCAGCTTACTGCTGCAAGCATGCCATTGCAGTTGCTCAATCATGACATGTTTGCACCAAGTGATCAGTTTGCGACATGTGCTCCATTTGCCACTCCGTTTGCTTGCTGTGGGCCATTGCTGCTCAAATGGCACGCCTTTCAGGATTTTGTCATGTCTATCAGATATCTTGTATCGTACCCAGGGTTTCATGTGTGTTACAGCACATCTTACTTGACGACTGGGTCTGTCAATCTCACGCCTAACTGTCTTGTTAGATGTGCTGCAGAAAACACAATCCTGGAGTGCTGCAGTGCTCAGCAATATATCTGTTCATTCTGAGGATGGACTATTGTTTGCTTGCATGCATTCAGTGGATTGCATTTATACAGGCGTCTTGTGTCAGCATGTGCGTGGTTCACCATGTGTAGCGCATCTTTGCATTTTGCAGACGCAACATGCCTTCAGTGAGCAGCACTTTGCAAGTGGCTTGTGGAGTAGCACTTTGCAAGTGGCTTGTGTCAGTGCGTGTGTGGGTGTGCAGGGGGGAGGGGTGGGGCAGGCCCCATGTGGAGGCCATGAGCATGGCTCTGCCTGGTGCGCACACACTCACTGCCATTTGACATGATTAGTTTGGAATCTGCACATTGAGTGTGGTGTGCTGAGGCATCTTGCTTGTTGTGAGCACGAGGCCGAAGCAACGCGTATTCCTATCAAACGACATCAAAGCATGCAAAGAGTAGTCTGTGCTAGCTTGCCCCTGGCTGCTATCATGTCAGAAAGTCGATGATTATGAGGAGATAGCTTTATGCTGACTGCAGACTTCAATGCGTATCTCACGTAATCTCAGCTGCTTCAGAGCTGCTTACAATCTGCTTGTTGTGTATTTGTTGCCTACGCCCTCCTACAAATTTGGATAACAGATTCCAGATTTGCTGTGCGACTGGAATGTGCTGGCTACATTAACTGCCACTTTTTGGTCTGGTCCAACAGCTTTCTTGAATGAGGAAGTGGGTTGCTCCATTGCCATAGAACAGCGTGAAAATATGGCCACGCACACCTAGCACATGTGCTACAATCTGTAGTTGAGAGTTTGCTGCAATGCTTGCAGTCATTGCGACAAATTGGTCAGGCCCTACAGCTTTTCTGGATGAAGGTGTGGGATATCCTCTTGCCATTGATGGCCTGGAGGCTGTTGAAGACAAGGGCGCTTTTGAAGGGCATAAGTGGGCTGCCCCTTCCGTCAGTCACTTGCAGCACCTCATGAGTCATGTCCAGCAGCATCCACAGGAAGCTAGAGACAAGGGCAGGTGCGCTTTGCACAGCAGGTCATGCATGCATGCAAGGGAAAATTTGGACAACCCAAGTCATGACACACATGCTGCTTAGTCATTCGAGCAGCATGTGACTGCAGGCACATCTGCGTTGATCCTTTCAAGCATGACTGAGTGGCATGCTGGGTGTCATGATCATGCAACGCGGGCAGCAGCTGATTCTACGTTTCAGCATGGATGCGGCAATGTGCTGTGCATGCCATGCAGGGCAGCCAGAGCAAGCATGATCAGCAGATTTGCCCCAGCTGTGGTGGCTGAGCAGATTGTTGCTGAACTGCAGCGCATTGAGCACAACAGAGCTGCACAAAGCTAACACACCTTTTTGCAATATTATAACATCAAAGATTCGACACCTGTTGCTATACTAATCAAGCTGTGCATGTTTGCGCAACGCAGAAATGGCAGCAGTGTGGTGTCTGACATTTTGAACTGCTCAGAGTACAGTAGGATAGGTGAACATGGCCACGCCTAAAATGAGCGCCTTCACAGCCTGGAATGAGCGCATTGTTTGTTCTCCTGCAGCTGCATTAGGTCAGGACAGGGTACCGTGAGACGATTTGCGCATCGACAGGTCATTGGTCACATGGCACGACAGCTAGGATGACAGCCTGGCTGTCTGACTAATTTAGCTCAGCGACGAACCGATCCTTGCGTAACACGTGTTACGGCACGTGTTACGGCATCGCACATGCGCATTTTCAGACACATAAAAAGCGACATTTTCGGCACAAAGCGCACTATTTGCGCGCGAATCACCGGTTTTCTCCGCTCTCGGGCAACCATGAATACCGCAGTCAAGGTCTCTGTTGCCGAAAGAGGCGAGCGATCTGTAGAACGCACGCTGTCAGGCGGCGTGAAGGACGTGTCCAATCCCAGCCACTTCCCTGCATTGGGCAGCAATTCCAATGGTGGCGGTGCTGGTCCTGTTCGTCGCTTGTCACGTATGTCCTCAAGCTTCAAGGACACGTTGAAGAGCGACAAGCCAGCATTGTCAGTGCGGACGGAGGACACTGTTAGAGAGAGTACCACAGGCAACGCGTCAGACCTGTCTGATGGTAGCAAGGCATCCAAGATGCAGTGGCTTGGCTCCCCCAGTAGATCGCCGAAGATTGCAGCAGAGAGGACCGCACAGGGGCAGGCTCGCACACCCGCCGGTGCCTTTGACAAGCAGGTAAGCTCGACTTCAAGCCCGAACTAGCAGTACCGCAGATCTCGTTTGCATGGTCTGCTCTGCTGCTGGTGAAAGTGTATCCTAGTCTGCTGTGTAGTAGCTGCTGTGGCGATGCGCAGTTGTCCTTGCAGGCGCATGCCGACACCCTGAAGGATAACGATCTATCATCAAGATAGTCTGACTACACTGCTCTTAAGTCTGCGCTGACTCATCATCTTCTGTTGATGTCATGCAGGATGATACTGACACTTGCACTACTGCTTCAGCTGGAGATGTGGAGGGTGTGACGACATCTGTGACTACGTCATCACCTGTCTACAGGGCTGTCAAGCAGCAGGTATGCTTTACTATACTCCTGATGCATAAACACATCAACTGCTATCGTGACATTGGACCCCACAATGCTCTGCAGGCTCAACTTTGCTGTACAATCTTGTAATCAAATGTACAGCTTGTCTTATCCTTTTTTTGCCTACATGGCTTGATGCAGCCTTGCCTATAGCAAGGCTTGCATGTCACCGCTAGACTTGTTGCCGCCTTCCATGTGTGTTGATGTGTGCGCTTGGAATTGCTCATATGTGCAGCCATGTTAATGCCAGCTTGTCGTACTTGATGTGTCCCACGCATGTGCTGCTCAACTGCCACCCACAGCCACTAGTTAGACATATGCAGTTGCAGTGCATATGTTGTTGCACATGCTCTTTGAAGATCCTGACTTGTTTGCCAATAGCTTGCATTATGTCACACAAATCTTCTTTTTGTCTCTATTCTGAGCGCTCACCCTGCATTTCGTGTGAGTGCAGGGCCCCTTGAAGGACCAGGATGGGTTTGAGCCAGTCTCTCCCAAGAAGCAAATTTCTCAGCGGCAGCGCACTGCGGAGGCTTTGGCTGAGGCGGAGTACAGGAGGACTACTGTGTATTCCATTCCCAAGTCCCCCAATTCATTTGGGCCCCTTGATGAGCATGAGTCCATTGGTGCTGACGACTCCAACAACCAGGCATCATCTTCAGAGCCTGCCAATGTCAAGTCTGATAGCAACAAGGAGTCTACGGCAATGAGTGAGCGTACTGATGGTGACAACCACGAGACTGGTGAGAGGTTGGAGGACATCAGGGAAGAGGAAGAGTGGGTTGAGTCCTCTCATGAGAAGCGGTGAGTGCTCTTCGTCTGCATTAGCTTGACACTAGTGAAGCATGCAATGCAAAGCCTGTGTGATCAGTCACAAAGGACTGGTGGTGTTGCAACATGTTCAGCTGTCATGCATGCACGCTTGCATTGAGTGCAGCATTGTAAGGTGTCAAGCCTACCCTCTGCGCAACTATGACCACTTGCACAGTTCAACGAGCCCAGCGTAGCACCGTCTACATCTGCCAATACATGCCGACGTATGCCTCTCAGTGTGCTCATTGGTCCAACATGCCAAACTGCCTTCATTCTGCTCTTTGGTCTGGCCAGCAAAGCTGCCTGCAATTTGCTCATTGTCCAACCTGCCAATCACGCCAAATTGCCTTCACTTTGCTCATTTTCTAACCTGCCATTCTGGGATCCAAACTGTGACTAAGCCAAACAGCAGCAAATGAGCACAATTTTCACAGCACTCATGTCTGAGTCCTGCCCATCAACTGACAATCACATGGGTATAGCGCCTCTAACACATGCCTTGCCTGTTTGTAGGGGTCTGTTCAATGGGATAGTGAACCGTGCGCGGAGCATCATTGAGCACCACCCTGTGACGGTGACTGTGGCGGTGACTGTGGTCACCACAGGCCTCTTGCTGTTGGCCAGGAGGAGGAGATAGTTTACTATTAGTACACTGTATCATTAGACCACATGGTACCGCTACAAGTACTGTACATGTGTGTCGTAGCCCGCTGCTTTCCTAGTGGCAAATTGTATGCTGCTTGCCCCAGGAATTACAGACTTTTCACAGTTCCTGGTGGCAAATTGTACACTGCTTGCCATAGGAAACTTTTGACTTACAGATCGTAAGAGCGTTCAGTTCACAGCCCGTGCCTTGGTACTGCCAGCGTGTTTGCCTCAGAGTGTTGCACTGAAACGTGCAGATGCAGTAGTGTTCTCCAGTGTGCTTTGCTAGAGTGAGTTGCAAACAGACATTGATTTCTGCTAGTATCAGTAATTCCCTGCTTTGCTTGGCAACATTCACTTCATGCTATGAGCCTGCCCTGTTGTCATGCACCACAGCCGTGTAAATGGCATTGGTTTGGGAACCTGACGTGGTCTTTTCAGAACAACATTTGATGATTTGAGCCCTGATGAGACCAGTAGCAAAGCCAAACTTTAAGCAATTTGCGAGACGCCTTGCATAATTCATGACACCAAGAGCAGACGTGTCATGCCATGATGCGTGCATACAATTGCAAGTTTGAGTTCTCTGCATTACCTGCAGCCAGAGCTTGCTGTCAAACATAGCAGGCACCTGAGCATGACTGCATGTAATGTCATGCACAGCTCACAGTACAGTATCATGCAAATGATACGCATGTCTGCGCAAAAGTGCTCCCCAGCTTGATGTAGGCAATGTGAACTGAAACCAGTTCAGGCATTGGGACCAAACCAGTGCAGCACACATGACACGGCAGATGAAACTAGTGCACTGATTCTGAATGCATTCAGTGAGGCGTGATTGTGGATTTGCAAAGCATCAGCACAGTTGTGCTCCTCAAAATCTTGTGACAACCATGTGTCAAAGGCTGCAGCCTCTGAGCTGAGTCACCAAAGCAGAAATCCTTTGGCCTTTTTATGTCAAGTACTGTTGTTCACAAAACAAAGTGTTCATCGACATCTGGGCTCAGAAAACTATAGTCATCTGCAGCTATATGCAGCAGCAAAGTCAACTTGAAGGCAGCACAACTGGGCAACAAAACATACAGCTGTGCACTGTGAAACTGCTGCAGGCATCTGCACTGTCACAATAGTGCCAATGCATGCCTGATTTCACACTGGACCTGCTGCAAGGAATTTGCCAACAGCCATAAATAAAATAGACTTTGACTGCAAACACTTGGGCTTCATATTTCAGCATATGTCCCACCACCAGTGTCATTTGCACCAGTGCAAGTCTGGCATCACAAAAACCTCCAAGAAAGTGCTTTTGGATTGATCAGGTCAAACATCAGCAAACAAATGGACTGTCCTCATAAAAGGCTTGTAAGTACCCACTCCTTTGACTGTCACCTCCCTGTCCTCTTGCAGAATCCCCGTGCCCCTAGCAGTCTTGCATAATGCCCCTGACAGTCTTGACTCCGGGTTCTGCAGACTTCCTGGGCTTGGTGACTTTGCTGACCTTAGGCAGTCCTGAGAAAACCTTAAACGCAGTAACAACGCATGACATCAGCAAATTGCAAGATGGCATGCATCATCATAGCATCCTCACAGGCTGCAAGTGACATTAATGACACAAAGTGCGCACTTTGCATGCAGAGACTTCATGCAAGGCAACATGTGAATATCACATGCACATCAAGCTGGGGCAAAGACTGCAGTGTCCTGTTGATGCCCTATAAGTGCTGCTCACAGGGGGGCTGGACAATTGGGCTCAAGCTATCAGACAGCATAAGGGCGCCTTGATCACAGGCACCACCATGTAAGCCCACTACAGCAGTCACGCAAGCCCATGACAGGATCTGCAAACAAGTGACAGAGCCTGAAGGTCTTGACCCTGGGCTTCTCAGAATCGCTGACTTGAGGCAGTCAAGTTTTCACTGTACACAGTCCTGGTGCACGTGAAGGGGCAAAGACTGGCATGCGAGTTGCATTTGCAAGCAGGGTCTACAGTATGCAGATGCCTGTCCAAAATCACAGCTTTTCAAATCCTGTTTCAAGTCACAATGCATGCGAAGAGGCAAAGACCAGCATGCAGGTTACATTCCTAGGCAGCATCTGCAATGTGCAGAGAGTCTCTCCAGTGAGTGCTGCACATAAGCACAGCGCAAGTGAGAATGCAAACACCGGCATGCAGCTTGCAAATAGGGGCTACAGTGTACAGATAGTTGCTCAAAATGCAAGGCGCCAGTCAAGTCCAGCAATGTTGCCACTGAACACAAGGCTCTCACCACAAAGCATGGGCTTGAAAAGATGGAACAACAAGGCTCACTGCATGTTGGCCTAGTTTGCTCTTACCAGAATACTGCATCTCCATAGCACCTAATCTCTGTTAGGTCTTTAGGGGGGGGGAATGGCAGGGGGGGAGGGCGCAGGACAGGTGCTTGTGATGGCTGCGCAGTCAGCTATGCAGGCGTGTGTGCATGCACAAGCTTACAATGAGGGGCCATCTGCAGGTCAGCCGTTGTCTGCGTACTTGCTAGGTGTATGTGGCTCAAGGCTGTTTCACGTTAGGCTGTTGTCTTCTATGCTCTGATTGTATGTGTGAGCTAACACAACCAAGTTAATCCTGGTCTTGTCATGTGCAGGGGTGCTTTTCAGAGCATATCCTGACCGCTGGCAGGTGCTCAGAAGATGCAATGATAGGCTTGAACTGATGCACAGCCAGAATAGGTATGCCTGAACTCAAAGAGGTGGCCCTTAAAATCCTGCCAAAGGCCTAATTGAGAGTTGCAGCAGCTGTGGATGCAACACTTGCGCATACATTGCAAGAGATTGCCCAAAGATCTATTCCACGCGTTTCACTGAATATCAGGCCTATGTTCGGCCACATTTGGGTTCAGGCGCACAATCTGAGGCACGCAGTTTGCTGTTTCTGTCAACACACGCCATCAAATGCTTCCTTGTAGGGGGTTATGTCAACATCATCGGATGTCAGTGACCGGCTAGGCAGAGTGCTGAGCACCTAAGCACGCACTTTGCTGCAGTGGCAATGCCTGTGTTCTGGGCTCTGCAATTAGCTTACTGTTTGCATGACGGTGATTGCTGTGACATGCGATGATAATCTATGCGTGTGAAGTGTATGATTTTGCGGTCTATTGACATGTTGTCGACAGTGAGTGGGCTTTGCAGTGAAGAAGCATTGGCTACGATGCATGTCAGGAAGTACTACTATCCTTCACAACAGCAGTCGTGGCTGCATCAGAACTTCCCAGGCAAAGCACAACAAACTGAGCCTAATGATGATAGCAAAGTGTTTAGCAATGTGAAAGTGGCAGTGGGTCTTAGGTTTACACACCTGAGTATGCAAAAGACAGCGTTTCTTGCTGTTGATAGTATTGCAGACACCTGTGCATGCAGCATCTTGCATGATTGCAGCTGCAGAGAGCCTTGCATGCAATGCGGACTGAGAGCCCCTCAATGTGAGGCAAATTGTCTCAAGTAAGGACTTAGGCATTCCAGATTAAACGTGTTGAAATAACACGATTGATCGCAAAGAGTTGAGCATCCAGTCATGGGCGTGTTGAATAACACAAGGCCCCTTCGGGCTGTTTGGTGCACCTGCAAGTAGCTAGCAACACCTATATCAGAGGTGTGTGACCAGCGCAGCAAAGAAGTTGCAACCTGCGGGCAGGCAAGCACAAACGTCAAGGTGCATGGCTGTCTGCTGGCTGGCTCTTTGCTGCCTGAGTTGTTGTATGGCTGAAGGGCAAACCTGCAATCAGTGAAAAAGCTTATCAATAATGGTAAAGCAGCACAGACTTACCTCATAATCAAAGTCCTGAAAGTGAGAGGGCCACAAGTGCTGTTGCAACCATGGCTGAGAATGGCTCTGACTGGCTAACAACAGCTGTCCATGCTGACAAAGCTAAGACTGACAATGGCTGTTCAAGCAAAGGCTGACAACAGCTGTGCAAACCAAGGCTGACAATGGCTGTGCATACAAATGCTGACAATGGCTGCCCAGGCAAGGCTGACAATGGCTGTGCAAGCAAAGGCTGACCATGGCTGTGCATACAAAGGCTGTGCATACAAATGCTGACAATGGCTGTCCAAGGAAAGGCTGACAATGGCTGTCCAAGGAAAGGCTGACAACAGCTGACCTGGATGAGGCTGTCTATGGGCTCACTCTTTGACTGATGACCAAGACGACGCATTGCTCACGCGCAGATTTGCTTCTGATGGTAGGTGGAAGCGTTCTGCAACCAGCAAACAAGATCTAGAGAGAAACCAGCAGCAGATACTTACCTTGAACGTCCTGGAACGCAGGCAGTGACAAATACTGACGAACAAAGGCTGACGATGGCTGGCCTGCTCTTGACAATGCTGTCTATGGGCTGGATGTGCAGTGGATGCCTGAGTGATGTGTTGCAAATGGACAAATCTGCAAAGGTAAATACTGTGTCGGAGTGCAGCAGAGATAGGCATATGCAAGATGAGAGACAAATCTGTGCAACAAGCAAAGCAGATCAAGGAACAGAGGTCAGCAGACACTTGCCTCGAGAAAAGTGATTGTGAGAAAGCCGTGAAAGCGAGGGGGCGACGAGCGGTATTGAAGCAAAGGCAGCGACTGGCGACGGCTGGACTGTTGTTGACAAGGCTGTCCAACGGCTGTCTTACTGACGGAAGACTGAGGCACTTGTACTGCTGGCGGGCAAATCAGCTTCAGCGAAGAGGAAGGCCAGCTTGCCGTCCCGCAGGAACTCCGACCTTGCAAGTGTAGACGACGGCGTCTGCAGACAGCACGAAGCGCACACCTCAAGCCATGAGTGCAAAGACAGGCAGTACAGGTAGCCCGCAGCATTAACTTGGCAGGCCTTCAAAGACCGTTGAACACACAGGCTGAAAACACAGGCTATACAAGACACGCTCACATTTAATAACTGGTGTGTGAAAGTACATGAGGAAGGCTGGAAACTGGTCACGGCTCCAGGCTCAGGCTGTTCTTTGATCTTACCATAAAGCTCAGTAGTTGAGATCAAAGGCTGCTACTTCGAAAAAGACACCGCAACCCACAAAGAAACTGTTCCGGACGTGAACGTGCTTGATATGAGAAAGGCGTGAAAGGCTCAAATTGCGCGGTGCTATGTCAGGACCTCAGGGAAGCCATCCCCATTTGAACATGCAGGTCAGGGCGGTTGCGAGGGCATTACACGGGCTGCTCGGTCAAGATTTAGCAGAACAAATGAAGAGTCACTTACACTACCTGGACCCACTGCATGTGCATTATCGATCGTGACCGACAGCAGCACAGCAGACAGCATAACCCGGCCAGCATGATCTCAGCTCTAGACTGCCTCAAGGCGATTCGACTCGATCAATCGAGGCGTGCGATCGCTCGCCTCGTACGTCACAGGCACTTACTCAAAACAGCAGCAAGTCGCCAGTATCGTACATCCGAGAGCGCAGCAGTCTTAGCTGCAGGCAGGTTTCAATGCGCTCACCACATCATCCGCACACTCTCTCCGTTATTCACACCAAAACCTTGCTGGCCACAAGCGTTGCTTACAAGGACTGCTCAGTAAGCTGCTTGAAACTTGACCGAGCAGCCTTTGTCGCAACACGTGGCCACGTGTCTCGTAGACACAGCTGGTCAGAGCTCGCTGCTAGTGCGTTGACAGTCGAATGCAGAGCGTGTGTTTTGCAGCCTCAAAGCAGTCCACTTTTGCAGGCTTCACATAGGCAGCACATTGACAACAGGTGCACTGCAGCGCAAAGGTGTTGCTTTGCTTGGCCTTGATCAATTGGCAACATCAAGGCAATGCGCCCCCAAAACAAGGCGACTTTTGTGCTAACAACTTGCCCCCATTTCATGCACCACAGCTTTGAACAAGTAAACAGTAGTGGTGTTCCAAACTGAGACAACCCTGTTGGAACAACTTCAGCCCCAGTATGTCAACAGCACTGACAGACTGTGACCAATTTGCAAGACAGCTGCATCGTCATGATATCCTCGCAAGCATGCACAACACATGCATGCTACAAGTGCAGAGACAAAATGAATGATCCTCGATATAACCGCAAGCTTGACTGCTTTGTGCTGCTGCATACCATGATGTCAGGCATCTCAGCATGGCTGCATATGGTGTTACGTACAGCAGTAAGTGCAGTGATGCATGCAAGGTGCATGTGTGCCCAGGATGGCTCATAAGCAAGTGGAACGCAATGTTGATCAAAATCAATTCAGTCACTAAGATCAAGCCAGTGCAGCATGCATAACATTGGATAGTCAACTAGAGCGCTGTATCTGATTGCCTGAGTCAGGCATCGCTGAATTGTGTCTGTATCAACCAAAGTGTGCTGTGGAGCAACTGTGTGGTATCTGTGTGAAAACAACTGCAACATCACTGCACCAGAGGCTTTGGCTTTGCACTGTCAGCTACTCTTCATGCGACCAGAAACAACTTTGCAGAGTGACTTCAGAAGTGTCTTGGGCAATAATGTCAACTGTACGGCAGCACATGTTGGGCAACAGAACAGACAACAACTGTCCACATTGAAGCTCACGAAAACATCTGCCGCTTCACAACCCAGCCAATGCATGTTAGTATCACCCATTTTAGAGTATGATTGTCTTCATGCAAGTCGCTTTGTAAGCGTCAACTCCTCTGATCATGTGTGTGCATGTCTCAGATTGCACAAACCTCATGGAAAGTATGGAATGTCTTCATAGAAATCTCCGTTTGGCTTGTAGTGGCCAACTCCTTTGACCCACACCTCCCCATTCTCATTGACAATGCCCATGCCCCTAGCAGTCTTCACCCTGGGCTTTGCAGGTTGCTTGGTCTTGCTGACCTTAACAATCCCAGGCAGATTTGTGAGACCCTACACACAGTCACACTATGTGTGAGGTTGCAAGGAAACGTATGAACCCCATCACTCTGGGCTTTGGAAAATACTTGGACTTGCTGACCTTAGGCAGTCCTACAAAACCCTACAGTGTGTGAGAGGCTGCAAGGACCCTGGTGAACATAAGTTGTGCATCAAGCCCACCACCAACCCCATCCTGTTGGACAAATCCCATGCCCCTAGCAGTATTCACTCTGGCCTTCTTAAACTTGCTGACCTTGGTGGCAGATTTGTGAGGCCCTGCACATAGTCATAGCGCAATGGCACACAGTGATACACAGAAAACAATGTGAATTCCACATTTGCTGTAATCTGTACTGTGCAAACAAGTGACACCCCCCAAGAGCCTTGACTCTGGACAACTCAGGCTTGCTGACCTGAGGGACCTTAGGTAGTCCAATGAACCCCTGCACACAATGGTACACGTGTAATGCATGTACGGCTGCAAGGATCATTGTGAAAATCACATGCACATCAATGTGACCCTAGGCAGCTCTCTGAGCCCCTACAGATTCACAGCGCGTGTGAGCCTGCAGTGAAAGTAGTGGGGATTGCACATAGGCACATTACATTTGAAGAGGCAAGGACCTATGTCAACATCACATGTGCGTCAAGACTTGATGTGTGCTGTGCTGGTATGCGGAGGTCAGCACAGGCAAACGTTGAACAAAAGACCTGCAAGCCATGTTGGGCCATGGTGGCACGCACCTCGAAATAGACCCTGGAACAGCAAGCTCGCCCTGCATCAATTCATCCCTACGACAGCTCAACTGATACAGATCATTGCGTATGTGTCTTTCTTCACTCCATTAGCGTAACTACACTTGCAGAGCATGTCATGAGGAGGCGGGGAAAAGGGGGGTCAGGAATGGGGAGAACAGGGGGGGCGGGGCTTGACTACCCATTGTGTGGGTAGCAGAATTGAAGTGAGTTGAGTGCTTACAGTCAAGGGCCATCTGCGGTTCAGCCCTTGTCTGATTGCGGTGGCCACTGCTTTGTGCCCTCCCCTCAAAGCAATGTCTATTGCCAGTCCCTGCACCGCAGGCACAGCATCAGCATCTTTCAAGCTCACCATAACAGCTTTGACTGCAGCCTGTTGCCCTTTGAGCACAGGACATGTGTCAGATTGGCATGTTTGCATAGTCACAAGTGAATATTTGCAAAAAACCTGTAGAAGCTAGACATGATTGAGATCGGAGCAAATAGATTAGAACAGCATGTTCTGTTTTCCTTAGAAAAAGCTTGAAAAGCATTGCTGCAGGACTCTAAAGGACTGCTACATGGCCGCAGGGTCTTCATAACACTTAAGCATCCATGCGTGTTCATGTCTAGGGCAGTGGGTTGCATTGTACAAGTGGATGCACATAAAATCTGCATGCTGACATGTTGCTGAATCAAGGGTTGATCAAACTTCAAGAGCAGCATCTATGAATAACTGTCTAGTATTGTACGCATTCACCATAAGTCGACTGTTGTGGATCAGACACATGAGCTGAGCACATAATCTGGTGCATGAGCTGAAAGGGATAAATACCTTGGGGCCACTCATCTGCATTGTGTGTGGGTTGTGCTTCACCAGCAAGCGGGCAATCTTGGCATCTCCATTGCTGGCAGCAACCATCAAAGGTGTCATCCTCTGCAGTGCCAGTCACAAGCCTTAAGGGGTCCTGAGGGCTGACATTAGACTGACAGTTGCCTGCAGCAGGCAACAGGCTGTTAACGCTCTAGACAGGATTCTCAAGGCATCAGGGCCTGTTAGCCTCTATACCCATAAGGACTCCACATAAGCACTCCCCCATCAGCCTGTTTGGCATCAACTGCTACACAGCAGACACGGCATATGCTCATGCCAGCATATGGCATATGCCAATGAAGCGACTGTTTATACTTTGTCAAAGGTGCTATGCAAAGACTACAGCAAGGTTTGAAATCTGAGCGAGGCTTACACAGCATGCAAAGCATGTCTCAGTGCCAATGTTGATGGGGGTATTCAATTGGATTCTGCGTAAACCACACAAGATTAGATCTATACTATCTATCTAAAACACACATTCAATCTGTGGAAGTTGAAGTAGGGAACAAGACCCAAGGATCGTGATGGCATTACCTTGTTGTTTGCAAGGTCAGAGTCAACGCCAGCCTCCAGCAGCAGCTTGGCCGCACCTGCCTGCCCATACTCCACTGCCAGCATCAAGGCAGTGCATCCCTGCAGCAAATTGAGTGCATGAGAGAGCAGCATGCATGCGCGATGATTTACAAATCATGAAGTCATGGTGCTGAAAAGCTGAATTCAGTGGCAAGGCCTGGCAGCAAACATGCAGCCTCTGGGCAGCCAGCACTGCAGCAACAGAACCTTTGCTGTGAAATGATGCTGCGTTGCTTCTTGTGCAGGTTGCAGACCATATCTACAGATACAAATCAATCCAACAGCTCTTTGAAGAATGCGGCAGCCATCTCAGGCAATTGTAAGGTCATTGACACACTCCTTGGAGGCAAATGAACCAAGCATCTGGTGCTCAGGGGAGAACATGACAGCCATTGCTCAGTGTCATTTTGATTTGTGACTTGATATCCTGTTTAGTCAAAGTACAGCCAGTCAACTGTTCAAGCTTTGTTCTGGAACACTGAAAATTGAGCTCACCACCAGGCAATGAGATATAAAAAATTTGCTGTGAGGGTTCGTTTACATACGTAAAGCATCCCCAAGGGATGGAAAGCCAAGGTCCTCTCAGTATGCCTTAGAGACAAGCCAAGTGATGCATCCAGCTTCTGTATAAGGTTGTCCAGGGCAAGGGATGCATGGGCAGCAAGAGGGCTGGGGGTGCCAGTGGGGATTTTGGGTGGGGGGAAAAGGGGAAGGGGGTTGACAGGGTAGAGATGAGGGAGGAGCTGGAGGGAGGGGCAGAGAGGATTGTCATAGATATAGCACACCAGAAGCAGCTTACCTGGACATTTTGAACATTGGTGTAGTTGAGGCGCAAGGGCCCTTCCAGCAGGACTTTGATGCATGCCTTGTGCCCATCCACTGCAGCCGACATCAGCGGTGTCTGCTTCTGCAGCACAATCATTTTGGTCAAGCTAACTGCACTCAGAAGAAGAGCGCTGCACTGATTTGCAAGGCATGGTTGTGCTCATTCACTGTTACAGACACCAGCGGCGTCTGCTTCTGCAGCACAACCGTTTCCTGAACCACGCCTGCTCAATTTTGTTGCAGTGGCGTGCAAGTTGCAGCGGCGCTGCTTTGCAAAGCAGTCATTCCATTGCATTGTTTTGACAAAAGCAGCACGATGTAAGGATGCGGCATTGTGGCATGACTCCCAGAATGAAAGGTCTGGCAGTGAGGCAACGGTGCGCAAAGGTATTCTTGCAGGTATGCTGCTTGGCAGCTTGCAACAAAAAGGTGCCATCAAGGTCAATGAAAGAGTTGCCAATGGTCACACCTGCTTGTCTGGGATGCGTGCGTCTGCATTTTCAGCCAGCAGTGTCTTCACCAAGGCATGGTAGCCCTCCTTGCAGGCTACATGCACAGCTGTCAGACCCTGGAGCACAAGCATCTTCAGAAAGCCTGGTCGCAAGAAGATGGTATGCAAGGCTTTAGAAAAAGCAAAGAGCAAAAGGTCAGCCTGCTGAAATTGCTGCATTTCAGGCAGCTTCCACTACTAGCAAGTCTGTATGCAGATCTGGGCGTTTCAGCACTGCACGTACAATGCAGTGAGTAGATTCAGCTCACAATAAGCATTGGCAAGTTTTCATTCAGAATGGCTTGTGTACGATGCTAGGGAGCAGCAACATAGGGATTGACCAGACAAGCTCATGACATGTGCACCTGCTGATCAACGATGATGTGGTGTCTGGCTTGCACTGCTAGGGTTGGCAAAGCACAACTGAGCAGGGCTTGTATGGCATGTTGTGCATTTCCAGCATGTGCTTTGATAAAACAGCCTTATGAAAGGCAGACCTTGTCATCAGCAATGTTGATGTCTGGCTTGAACTGCAACAGGATGTTGACAGCCTTGGAGCGGTTTCCCATACAAGCGTTGATGAGTGGCGTACAACCCTGCATATATCACGATGAACCTGACATCAACTGATGTGGCAAACAAGGAATGCCACATCCTTGGCAATTGAGCAATCAGTGTCATCTGGATCAGCAAACAAGTGCACACCACACTAGCGCCGTGCATGTTCAGGATCACAGGGAGAGCATTGCTGATCAAAGAGCAGCAAGCATGAAAAGCGCTGGATTTGTACACATATGTTGAATGCCAGCAGCTGATACTGTCAGTGGCAGGCCTATAATGTGGCCTATCATATATGACCACATCTGCAAGCTCAACAAACACTCATGGGTGTCAGGAGAAAGGGTGTCAACACCATACATCTGCATCTGGAACATTGACATGCGCGCCACCCTGCTTAGAAAGCAGCCATCTGATCATGTTGAGGTGGTTGCAGTCACATGCAAGTCCAAGGGGGGTCTGAGGATTTCCTGGTACCTGCACAAGGTGTATCATGTTTGACCTGAAGCTATTTCAGCAATACAGCGTGGCGGTGTTGTGGGTAACACCCATAAATCAAGAGCACAGCTGCAATACATGTCACAAGGCTGTGGAAGCTGCAAGTTCACCCCGGAAGGTAGTTGAGGAGATCGTTGAAAGCCTTTTGGGGCTTCCGCCATAAGTTGCTTCAGCTCCGCAAGGTCATCGTCGAAGATGGCTTTCGAGACGGCTTTCACCCACTTCTGGTCGACTCCCTGTAACACGCAAGATGTTTGCTATCGAAATTCGCTCAAGTAATAGCCCAGCGCGACGGCTCACCATGCTTGGTGCCTCGGACTTCAAATTCAATGCTTTGCTGCTGCGAGGAATGGCGATCTGCGATCGCTAGTATAGGCCGGCGGTCAACGTGCAACAAATGTAGTGATCTGCAACGCTGCATACAACTACTGAAACGAGTCAAAACTCCGGCGGGCCATGAGTGTGCGCGCGTAGGCAAGGATACGCTCAAGCAGTCGTGCAAGCTTGCAGGTGATCTTCCGCACCTCGACGACCGCTTGTACAAGTCAATCAAGGCAGTAGCACTTCTCGAGGAGCGCAGTATAAAGCTCACGGCGGACAGTGGACCGTAAGCAAGGAAAGCGACACAAGCTTTGTCTGTGCAACCTCGTCAAAACTTTCGAGTCGAAAGTGAAACCATTTTGAAAACCAGGATGAAATTTTGGAAATGCCCAAGTTCGAGCAAGATCGTGATGTCATCAACAGTCAACAGCAAGCCAGGCATTGCTTCAGAAGTCGCCCGTGGGACTGTAGCAGCGCAGCTAGCAAGATGGACGTACATATACAGCATCACCTCAAGAACATCCGCATACTTCAAGCTTGAGCTCTCACTTCCAAGTCCGCATGATGAACTCTCTCGGGTCTTGCTGTAGCTAGGTGGGGCTGTGGAAGTGAATATACTCAAACTCCTTGCCTGTTGCCTTGCAAACACCTGCGCATGTACAGTCATGCGTGCAACCCACCTTACACTCACGTCAAAGATGCATTAATCTTTGTTTGGTCAAGTCATGCTGATGAGCCGGTTCATCTTCCAAAATGCACCTGCCAGGTCTCAGGAACCCATGCGGTTACGCAGCTTCCCGGTCGCGACGCGTCCAACGACGCGCAAAAGATTCACGCGTCATGGCGCTTCACGGCTGCGTTGTCAACGCTTTAAGACCTTTCGATCGCTTCAAGCGGAGCGAAAGCAGATACAACACTCCAGTGCTTGCGCTACGGGACACGGCTCGCTACAGGCTTTCATTAAAGCGCTTCAGCTATGGGTTTGATACACAATTTGGAGAATAAGCTTGAGCACAAGCACCAACACGGCGGGCAGCAGCAGCCGCCGATGGGCCCAGGTGGTGGACAGCAAGGTACTTGCATGCACCTTGCACTTGCTGCGCAATACCTACGCATGCTACTCAAGTCAGTCCGCAATATGAATCCCGCACATCGACTTCAGGTCGCTGATATGCACTGTGCAGGACAGTTTCAGTTTGGTCTCAATGTCATCTGCATGTGTGAACTGCTGTGCAAACACAAATGAGCGTGCCTAGAGTGACTGCTATTCAGTTGCAGGCTTTGGTGGTCAGCAACAGTATGGCCAGGGTGGTATGGGAGGCATGAACGGTCCAGGAGGCATGCAAGGTGCTGGCATGGGTGGACCCCAGGGCATGCAAGGAGGTGGTATGGGTGGCCCAGGAGGCATGCAAGGCGGCTCAATGATGGGTGGTGGCATGCAAGGCGGTGGAATGGGAGGTCATCATCACCATGGCGGCATGCAGGTACACATGCTTTCTGAGCATTTACCTACGGCGCGAGAGACAATATCAGATCTGCACATCTCCCCAGACCATTGAAGTGTTGCCGTCAGGTTTCTTTGTATCTCAAAGCATGCTGCTTCACATTCCACAGCTTACTGCTGGATCCCTGATCATGATATCAAGGGTGTTGCTTGTGCAACTGGTGATTTCTTGTGCAGCGTGCAAGTTGTAGCAACATCAGTTGCTACACCTGCATCAACGACCATGAAGGGCCTGACAAAAGCAGGCTCAGATTGTGAACTACAGGGCATGAAAGTTTGTGCAGATTTGCCACATGTGCACCTCCTGCCATGGCTCACATCTAAATCATGTGCAATCAATACAGTATGCGCCATCACCAAGCAACAAAGTAGCTTGTCCACCTGTTTGCTATTGGTTGCCTGCATCAATGCATTGAACCTCTGACAGGGTGGCGACTGACACTTCCATATGTGTGCATGTGGCTTGATAGTTTGCGCTGGTTCATCTGCAGGGCAGCGACTATGACAGATATCAGGGTGGCATGGGAGGCCCTGGCTCTGGTATGGGAGGGATGGGGGGTGGTATGGGTGGCCCTGGCATGGGTGGTCAGGGTGGCCGCATGGGTGGACCTCCTGGAATGGCTGGTGGCATGGACAATGGCATGGGTAACATGGGCGGTGGCATGGGTCACATGAGCGGTGGCATGGGTCAGCATGGGCACCATCAGCATGGTGGCAGAGGTGGTGGTCCCCCAGGAGGCAATTTTGGCAACTACTGAATGCAGTGACCCTGACAGGCACTTCAGACAGATCTGCCTATACGTCAAAGAATGCCTTAGAAACTGAGAGACACTACATGCTTTGGCTGGTCGATGAGTTGAAGAGTGCTGGTTTGCCCTGACAAAATTGTGGTGAACATGTTGTTGAGTGCCGCCATAGCCATTTCATTATAATAATTCATTTCATCTGAAGCTTGAAATTGCATCATCGACGTGTCAGGCCTTCTAGACTTGTAAAACGCAAGCGTTCAAGCAAGCTAGTTGTAGCACAGGTTTCAGCCCCTCAAGCTTGTAAGGCTTGCAAGACATTGAAGTCACTGCATTACACCTACACTTGGCAAGCACTCTTCCATTGGTGCACTTGCTTGAGTTTGCATGCCATAGTAGGGCCTGAAATGATTACACTTTAAAATCACCCTCATCCCAACGGCATGTTCACAACACAGTGAATGCACTCTTCGAACAATTCAACAGCATCAACGTGATCTCTCTTATCTCTACACTATAAATTGTTGCAATTGGCACCACAGGAGAATTGATGACATCGCAAGCAAGACAGTGCAGCCGCAACTGAATAATTCCACACACACAATGCACTGTATCAAGGACATAGCAACATCTCCCTGTAATGAGGCTCAATATGAGAAAATTCACAGGACAGCGCAGTTGGGAAGCAGACGCTGTACCCTGACTGCAGTAATTCCTCTGAGCAAGGACAATTCAATGTAAGAAGCATTCTCTTGGTGATGAAGCATTCCTTCTAAAGAGAGAGTACTGTAACAGTGCGAGACGATGCCATTGCGGCCTGTCATCTGAATACCCCTTTTGCTTCAATCAACTGATGTGACGTTGCAGCACTCTCACAGGAATGCCACCCTTTGGCGCAACTGTAATGCCTTGCTTCAGGTCAAGAGGCTCAGGACAGCTGTCAGCGAGCTGGAAAGTCAGTTCTCGATATATTCTGACCAGCGCTATGATAGACTCCTCAACTGCAACACAACAGTTAACCCAATCTTTGCCACGTTTTGACTTATGGTATGATAATTCAATCAATTGCAGTACAGCAGCAAAATTGTCAGCATATGCCACGATCTGTGCACCACAATGCAATAGACATGAGCATGCTCAATCTGCTGAATGCCATGTTGATGCAGTTGCAGTTTGTCTTGGGTTGATCAGTCAGCCTCAGGGAGAAGACAAGACACTCATACTGCACCACAACAGCATGCGTGCTGTGAGAATCATGCAATTTATTGCTTGCCAGGAGATTGGGTACACTCTCATCTGCAAATATGCCGCTTGAATGCTGCATTGCTTTGCTCAGGACCACCAAGATACCAATTTCTTGAGAATGCCAAAAAATTTTCATTATGGCTTCATGACGCGCTCAGGAAACTATGACGCACCTGCAAACTTGATGCCAATGCACGCCCGAGGTCCAACTCCAAAAGGCGTGTAAGCCAAGCCACCGCTTCTGTCGCCTCCTGTCTCATCGCCAACCCACCTTTCAGGCTTGAAGATTTCTGCATCTTCCCACCACCTCTTGTCATGATGCATGGTGTATGAGCTGATATGGACCTGGGTGCCCTTGGGCACAGCGTAGGGACCAACCTGAACCAAGAAGCAGGTCTGAGCAGAAAGCAGCGTATTGCTGAGGATGCTCACACCATAAGCTTTACCTCATTATGGACAAACAAGCAAACATGACAAACAAAGGACTTCTCCGCACATTGTCTATGACAAGCTTTCAAGACAATTTGGGACTGCGCTGGGCTATGTGCTTGCAGCTGCTGAGGCACCTTCTGCTCACACAGCATGGTGGGATTTTGGTCCAAACACGTCACAATCTCGCTGTCATGTTGAACATTGTGTCCCATCAACTGACAGCATGCTATCTGACTGCCTACGTGAGTGTCCTTCATGGCAATACGTGAGTATAACGTGCTTGGTCCTTGCAGGCGCAAGGTCTCTCTGAGCACCGCAGCTGCATAGGGAAAGTCGCCCAAGTCCTCATATCGGACCTCTTTCTTGGACCGATCCACTTCTTGCAGGAACTTCTCCTGCGCCTCTGGATGCTTTGAGAGCATGTAGATGCACTGTGTCAAGGCTACTGCTGTAGTTTCATAGCCAGCCAACATGATCAGACTGGCCTGAGAAGCGATCTGCCTGCAAAGTTTGCACCAAACTAGTCAAAAGGCATCAGAAGGGGGATCTTTTTTGCGCCTCTGGATGCTTGGAGAGCATGTAGATGCATTGTGTCAAGGCCACTGCTGTGGTTTCATAGCCAGCCAACATGATCAGACTAGCCTGAGAAGCAATTTGCCTGCATGAAATGTTGCTGGTGTCACTACGGTGTTATGCTGAGTCGTTACTTTGTATGTTACCAACACTAGTGAACACTCATTGTGAATCCTTGCACCCTTTTGCAAAACATGCAGGTGGATTGGTCCATGCTTCAGCCGGTACTTTGAGGGGCAGAACTCAATTGCAACATCCTGCTTGCTAGATCACCAAGCGTGCCTCTTGCCACATATGCAGGCGGTTGCAATGCGTATCAGTGTGGCACAATGTGATCACCCGAAACTCAGATACAGAAGCATGCATTCGTTATTGCAGTTAGTGAACTCAGGAAAGCAGAGCGGTAACGGCAGAGCAGTAACATGCCAAATTGCAGCACAGCACAGCACAGTACAGCACAGCACAGCACAGCACAGCACAGCACAGCACAGCACAGCACAGCATGGCATGCAGCTCCTAGGTAGGAAGGACTTACAAGTCAGTCAATTGTTGCCCTGTGCCCTTGTTGTTTGCTTTTAGTAGCAAAGGCAGGATGCTGTTCTCAGCCGGCTTGATGTCCTGCACAACCAGTAACACTTATCAACAGGTTGTCTGATATCAGTCATGCAGTAGTTGTAGAGCTGCATAAGGAACTTGCAGCTCTCAAACGGCGTGATGTCCTGCACAACCGTCTCTTCTTGTTGACAGGATCTTTGACATCACTCATTCTCTGATTGTTTGCTTGTGTGGCAGCCATCTAGAGCAAGATAGAGTGGATAGGCAGCACATGAGGTGTTTGTGACAGTTCAGAGCACCATTTCAGTCAGTGCAACATTCAGCAGCCATGGTGTGCAAGCCACTGTCATTTGGACAGTAGGATTGTCAAAGCTCTCAAAGTTGCTACAAAAGCGCAACCAACGCGCAGTAAGCGCATGTGAGCGGAGCCCAAACCAACTGAGAAACGATGAGGGCTTTGCTGTGACAACATCACGTACAGACAGGCAGACTTACCTTGTAGGGGTTGCCTGGATCTCTGCTGAACCACAGCCAGTCTGTCGAGATCTTGCGCCTGCCTGATGCATTCTGCAGCAAAGGTCACAGAAAGTTGCATGAATGTTTTGCACAAAAGGCTTACACTGGCTGTCAAATCTGTGCTGTGGAGTGTGAAGCGCGATCAAGCAAATTGTGTTTG
This sequence comes from Trebouxia sp. TZW2008, assembly GCA_002118135.1. Lineage (NCBI taxonomy): Eukaryota > Viridiplantae > Chlorophyta > Trebouxiophyceae > Trebouxiales > Trebouxiaceae > Trebouxia > Trebouxia sp. TZW2008. The sequence goes on from BDIU01000354.1 coordinate 93,028, forward strand.
TTGTGTGCCATGAATGGACAGTGTGTACGTTGCACACACATGGCCAATGCTACAATGGAGCTTTGCAATTATGATCCCAGAAAGTGCATGCATTTGCTGAGGCAGCTCAGCTGCAGTGACGTAAGCATTCATAAGCTCTTTATACAAGCAACCCAAAGGCTGACAGTAATGCAATGAGCTGCCTCATGCAAAACTTGGTGTTTGCATGGAGGCTCCTTGCGCTGATTGCTAGCATGGTTGCTATGATGGCCTCACCAGACATATGTCACGATCGTGAAAACTGTCAGCGTCACATGTGACACTTGAACACCCTGGCTGCAAAAGCAATGCAGCAAAACTCAAGCTGTTTGCTGTGGCTGCGACATGCCTGCCAGGCAGGAGGAATAGCCCTCTTTGGTGATGATGCATGCAGCTGATGCAAAGTGGCATTTCTTGCGGCAGAGCGAACTTTGTCTTGGCTTGATGTGCAACAGCTCTCAGCAGGTTTGGAGGCGGTTCAGTGCTTGTGTATGCACCTAGCAGGGTCATTTGTGCAGTGTAATCTCTGCGCGCACTAGCAAGCATGGTGATCTGAGCCACGAACTGAATCACATCACCTGCACAATGATGTGATTGTTATGATTGCGTACATGATAATGACCACGCAGACATGCAAGATGATGGTGATGACAATGATATGGGAGGCACACCTGCATCAGATGGACGCACACGTCGTAAATGTATGCGTTAGCTTTTCTGTTTGCTGTATCTGTTGTGGTTGGCAGCCACTGGGACAGAGCCTTGATGAAGGGGAGGAGTGGAGCTGGTGAAAGCATGGCCAGAAGGGCCCACTTTGAGGGCAGGGCATTGTCAAAAACGCCCCTGCAAGCTGTGATCAGAGGGGCTTCTTGCTCTGATGTCTCATGCTGACAGTCCAGATCCACTCTGCAAGCACCAGACACTGCTCAAGGCAACAGCTATTCACAAGCACAAACCACTGCTTGTGACAAGTCCACTCTGGGACAGGTTTGTCTCACGCTGAAAGTCTGAATCCGCTCTGCGAGGAGCACCAAAAAACTGTTGTTGAATCACTTGGTTAGCAAGCACAAGTTACTGCTTTTGTGAGTGTTGCCTGCTGCTCTGATGTCTCATGCTGAGAATCTAAATCCACTCTACAACAAGACACAAATCACTGCTTGTGGCAGCTAGTGTTACAACACCATTGTAGCAAACATCTGAGCATAGGTGCTAGGTCAGAGTGCTTGTGCCATTCTGCAACAGGCATGCATTCTACATGCACCAACATGGGTACTCTGGTCTCACTCATTCTCCAGATGAGGTATTGCTGATGTAACGGCTGTATTACATGGGAAACGGAATTCATGGATCCACATCAGAAACCCCGCCTTTTAGCCAAGGGGTTAAGGTGGCGGATGGCAAATTAACAGGTCGTTGGTTCGACTCGCGGAAGGACCGTTACAGCTGAGAACCCTAGTGCTGCACAAACGTTCTGTAGCAGCCAAAACAGTATCAAACACTGGTCAGACAAATATGCATGGTGTACTATACATGACCGCAAACTATGACATGCACCCGCGCAAATGTGTGTCAACAGTGTATCAGTGTGTCATCTCAGTAATCATGTCGCTCACAAAGTAGATCAGACTCTTGTGTGAAAGTGTGAGAAAATGAAGAAGAGCTCACCCAAATGCTGCGGCGCCAGTCACTTGCAGTGTCATCTGTCCAAGCTGCTGCATGATGTTCACCTCCTTCCCTTCCACAGCGGCAGCCTTCAGGTTCGCAATGAGCTGCTCAACAGATCTGTTGATGGTTGCAGCATAGGCTGACAAGCTGTGGGTGTGAAACAGGGGCTGCGCACCTGCCCTCAAACTCCCCCACAATGGGCTCCTGAGGCCATGGAGACAAATGAACGAAAGATTGCTTTTACACAGCTTTGACAGTCAACAAAGGCATCTGTTCAAGACATCTGTTGACTGTAGCTACGTAGGCTGACAAGCTGTGACTCTGGAACAGGGGCTGTGCACCTGCCCTTAAGCCCCCGTCCCCCAGTCCCCCACCCCCAAAGTGCTCCTGTCCCAGTGCAAAAAATTTGTCAACACTCTTCACCAGCAATGACAAAAATGTTTTGCCAGGTGTCCAACCTTGTTCCAACATGTTGCTACTAATGTGAAACCATCATATCAATGTTGTACTGTTGCCCTGTAGCGGTTTGTCTTGCAACAGTTTGCCAACTTTGCCCTGACGCATGACAGCTTCAAATGATAGCTTTGCCTGTCACAAATAATGTATCAATGCAGCGCGTCTGAAACAGAGCGGCCTATAGCCCCAACAGCAAGCTCTGCACCATTGCATCTTATCTCAATTGGACACAGCCATGAGCCTGACACAAGGGCAGCAAATCTTGGCCTCAAGACGCAGACAACAACAATGTGCATTTGGTACACCCGTTGGTGCTATGCATGAGCGTGTGCAGGTAAGCAAGACTGCAAGGCGCCAAAAGCACAGCACAGCACAGCACAGCACAGCACAGCACAGCACAGCACAGCACAGCACAGAACAGCACAGCACAGCACAGCACAATGCATTGGCGTCAGCAGAAGTGCAACCACCCACTACTAAGCAAGTTGCCTCGACCTACTTGGCGATGATCATTGAGGAGCGTGCTGCTTCCTGAGCATGCCCAGAGAGCAAAGGATTGTCCAAGGCCGGGATAGTCTTGTCTTTCCAGGTGCTGAAGTCCTTCACTGAGATTTGCCTCACAACTTGAGGATCTGCAAAGAAAAAAGCACATGCAGTGTGAGTGTGGACAATCACAAATTTGCTGTGTATTCACTGGAACCTGTGTGACTAGCTAGTAGAATCCCTTACATTGCAATAGAAGATCGGTACACAAGTTATGTAGTGTGAGCTTGAGGATCTGCAGAAGAGCTATGCAGTACGAGTTTGAGGCTGGAAGGGCCAAAGCTGTCAGCACCTACCCTAATACCAGGTGAGGATTGATTGCGCTTGCGCATATGCTGTTCAATGCTGAGCATGCAGAGAAGCTGTGCACTCAGTGAGACGAGGCTACTGACGACTTGTGGATGTGCAGAGAGATGACGCAGCACGCCGTTGGGACAAGCCCCTTTTTCTGCAGTGATGACTTGCTATCGAAACAAGATTCTGTATGGTTTTGCTGCAAGTTGCGTTGAGGTTTCTTGACACCACAGGCTTCAAGAAGAGGCGTCGTAATATTGCTTGCAGTGACACAGGTGCCAAGATATTTGAGGGTTTACGGCAGATGAAAAGTCAGCAAGAGCTATGGTTGCTGACCTGTCACGACTATAATGGGCTGGCGTGCTGAAAAAAACTTGTAGATTAGGCCATATTCAGCTTGCCACTCCTGGTGCGCTCTAAACAACTGCTTTTTCAGAGCTGTCTGCAGATTGCCCAAAGGGAAGGATGGCTTTGGGCCAGGTATATGTCTGTACTTCCACCTGTTCTGCCAATTGCCACAGTAGCTGATCACCTGCCAAGACAGCAAGCATGCAGGAGATGAGCTTGCTCACGGCAGAGGAGGCGTTGTTCACGGGCGCGCCAGTGAATGGAGCAAGCGCGCAACATGAGTGAGTAGAATGCAGCGGAGCAGAGTGATCATCCTCACCAGCAGCAAGGCCCCAACGCCGACGATCCACCCGACAGCGGTCATCTGCCAACGTTGCTCGACTTGTCGGACTCGACGACGCCAGACGAGCAGATGTACCAATTGTCGCGCCTGCTGAGCTGCCGGTCTTGCAGCGTCGACAAGCAAGCATGCAGCAAGACCAGTCGTGATTTGTGGAAAGCCCACCCATAGTGAGCGTCATGTTTGTAACATCAATTGTAGGAGCACGTAAGCTTGCGCCAAGGAACTTAGGCGAAGCATAGAGCAGAGTTGCGTAACCTTAAGTACTGTGAGGAAAAAATAGGTATGTTACGTACCGCATGCAATCGCAGCTACTGGCGCAACTGCTGGTCTGTGCAGCGGTGCAACGCAAGAAGAAGTGGTATGCTTGAGAAGTTATGTGCTTCTTGTTCGGGCTGGGGGTCCCCGATTGTCCAGCAGCGGAATCAACGTTGATGCAGGAACTCTGTCGTCGGACCGCAGCTTGTTCCTCAGCAAGTTGCAGGCACTGCGGCGAAGGACAATACAAGCACATCCCAGTTGCTTGGTCTACGTTTGCAAAATGTTTCATGTGCCAGGTGATGTTGCACTGCTATCACAAATGCAGCAAAATTACCTATGGTTGCATCACAATCAACGCTGTACCATGTTCAAGCCAGGCAGCTCTTACGATTTCGCTCAGCATGCTGTATTGAGTATCACTTTGTTACCTGTATGTTTTGCCATACAGAAAGATGTGTTCTTTCAACACAAACTTATTCATGCCTTCTTAGCATTGAACTTAATAGCCGCTTGTTGCCATGTGCATGACGCGCAGCAATGCGTCTGATGCAACATTTTGTCCTCAACAATGCTAAGCACCTAGCATATGAAGCTCAGCACCTCCGTCGATGTGTCATAAATCTATTATTTGTAGATTACATGGTCGAAACTCAAATACTGTCGATGAGGCTATAGCATATGCTTGGGACGTATCAGACACGGTGATTGGGCCTGCTGACAAGCAACAGATGCTGTCGCTAGGAGATATTTTTCTGCCCCAAATCCAGAGCTTTGGGTGGGCACCTTGAGGGAGCTGCTCAGACCAACAGGTACTTTTTCACAGACACAGTTTGACTTTGGCTGCAACTTCAGATGTTGGGCCTGCTACTAACCTCCATACCTACGCTTTGAATGTGAAGTTGCAAGTGGAAGCCACTACTGCCGTTGTGCGTACCCAGTCTGCATGCATGATCGCATCAACTGGAGCAAAGTTAGGTTCCTTGCTAGCAGTGCTCTATGGCGCCTGCCTGCACCATTTCACCCAGGTACTGAAAGCCTCGCCTGATTTGCTGTCAACTTTGATGTACTCATAAACATGTCTCAACACCTTGCGGGCTATGTTGGCTAAGTTGTGTCTTGGCTTGTCATCCATTGGCCGGTCATTCATGTCTGCGTCTTTAGGGTTTGCAATTTACTTTCTATGCATGCCCATCTCGCCTGAGTGTATGTGCACTTCTTAAGCATGGCAAAGTATGTGATGGGTACTGTTCACTAGGATTAGGACTTTTACCAAAGAACAGGTCAAGGTTGAATGAGCGGTCAACAGCATGCCAGTTTGGTCTATGCAGCATCACAGTCTCTTCTGTTTAGGAATAGCTTCAGAAAACATTGGTTATATGAAAATAACAATGACTTGGGGGCTTGCTGTTGATTTGCTGCATACCCGGCTTGCCTGTATAAAGTCAAACCCTAAGCTGCTGAGGTTCTCAATGCTGCATTTCATACAGGGGTCAAAGCAATCCCAAATGTCAGTGCCATGTTCTCATGATGCTGCAGGCATGACCATCATGCAAGACATCAACGAAGAGCAAGCCTTCTGCAAAGTGAAGGTCAATGGCCCGCTTGGCCACTTCTGTGGAAACTTACTCATTGACACTGGCTGCACCTTGGAGCTGACCTTGTCAAAGCAAAAAGCGTTCCAGCTTGGCATAACAGCTGAGACAAAGCAGGAGGCCTGTGAGCTGGGCGATTGCTCCAATTCTGGCATCACGTGCAGGCAATAGCTGATTATGATTGCATGTTTGGGCGCAATAACTGGCAGGCAAGCAGATTCATTGCAATCAGCATTTGTTGGCAAGTCAGCAAGTGCTGGTGGCTGGCAGGAATGTTGTAGCATTGTTGTCAATGCAGAGACAGCCATCATGCTATATGAGGAATTCCTGGAGGTGGTGTTCCAGCTCAGATCTTGGGCAACACCGCAGTTCTGTCTGTACATTGAGATGATACACAGAGTAAATGTTGCATGTAGTCTGTGCAGCAACTCAGACAGGCCAAGATTTGGTCCTCATCTAGTCTTTCTGTCAAAGTATGGTTCTTTCATGGTAAATTTGTGTCAGTCCTGCTATATCCCAGGGAACAAGGGGTTGCAAAGCAACAACACATCAGCTTTTACCCATCTTTCGGATCATCTTTCGTTTGGACTGGCTGCAAAGCATTTATGGCATTTCCTTGCTGGATCATGTGCCATGTTGATATCTGAATGCGTGCATACCTTTTCTGTGGGGTCTCAGTTGCAAAGCAAGAGATTCAGGTGACCAGGTCAGACTTGGACGAGGGTGACTGCCTAGGAAGCTTTTGGCTGGTCAGGGGCCGCCACACCCTAGGTTGCCCTATGTCTAGTTTCAATGATGTTGCAGTGCGTACTTGTCAACTGGGTTTCAAGGACGGTTGTTCTTAATATTCCGATTGCTTTTGGACCACAAGAGCAGATGTATCTTATTCATCAAGCTATGTAAATGGTCTGTTTACTTGTCTCTTGAAGGGGCGCTGCCTTGGTAGAGGTATTTGTCGAAACTGAAGACCAAACTGCTTCCTCACGTGATCATCAAGCCTGGCTAGAGGTCTGGACAGGTGATGAATTACTGCCAGTTTCAGCGCACCATTATCGGCGGCTGAGAGCAACAGATAGCAAAATTCTTGGGCAAATGAGCCTTGCCATACAGGAACATCCCCCCGTGAAATCTGGCAAGGACTGTCATGGATGGGATCTGATAATTGGGAGGCCTGGAATGCTCAAGTTGGGTCTGGGAATTGATGCAAAAACAGGCCATCTGTGCAACGTCAAGCGAAGGCTGCGAAAGTGATCGCACCTTGAGTGCACTTCTACAAGCCACACAGCACCTTTCCCAACACTTGACATGACAGGATTTGAGGCACACTGTCACAGACTGAGCATTGCTTACGGAAATAAGCATGCTTAGTAGCTGGATGACAGATCTAGAAGGCTCTGCAGTTGAGTCTGATACAGCTGAGTGTTAGACGGTGAGCTCTGAGCCGCCATTCAGTCCATCCTTAGATATTTGCAGGCGCTCTTGTGTGTCTACACACGACCATTGCAGAACACTCTTAGCGGTTTTGGGCTTATTTGCATACAGCTCGTTACAGAAAACAGGCTAAGTGCATGTCAAGTGCACACTGCAAAGTCATCAATCAGTCCTGCACAATCTGATGATCCAAGACAAGCGGATTTCCCAAGATGACCCAGATTGAATGATTGCTAATCATAGCTTTCGAGTGTACTGCAGCAAATGTCTGCCTTTAGACTGCAGATCTTGACGACTCCTGATGCGATCAATCAATGTGTGCTTATCAATAAGCAAGTAATCAAGCCTATTGCACAACCTATCAGCTGGTTTATACGTACTTGCTTGCATATCTATTGCTTCGTCACAAATGCCCCTTTGGGATAGAACAATACCACCATCGTTTTGTGAACATAAATTGCGTCGAAGGAAAAACATGGCCCCAGACATTGTACAAAACATGCACCTCTAGCAGCCAATGCGAGAAAGCTTCACAGTAAAACACCAGTGACGGCCATGAGACCAGCAGTCTACACCAAGGAATTCCCAGCAATTTTGCCTGACAGTGTGCAGAGTCAGTTCTGCTTATGGCGATGACAAGCAGCCAAGCTCGGTAGTGCTGCTGGACCCTGTATTCGCGCAGATGTCGCAGCAGCGTCAGCATGCAGCTTCCTCAGGTGCTGACTGCAAATTTGCTGATTTTATGGCTTCAGTTTATTGCATTCAATGTTTGGTACATCTCCTAGACTAAATACTTCCTACTGCGAGGCTGAGCGCAACTGTCAAAAGAGTTTGCAACACTATCTGGTGAAGGCAATTTGTTTGAGAGGTCCTGATGATCAGGCCCCAAATTCTTCGAAGACGTTTATCTTTGACTCCATGCATCTTGCTTGGGGCCACAACTTCTACACTAAGGAGCCAGATGCGCTGCTGTACAGTTCTAAGGTGCAAAGGTGTAGTGATGGTGGACTGCAATGACAGATCCAGAAACCTACCCATTCTCCTATGCCCGACTTGTTCACTGAGCACTAGCAAGCATGTATTCCATCGAATGAAGAGCTGATGTGCGTAGTGACTGCTTTGGATCTGAACGCTACTGGTGTTGTACTGATGTAGTCCCCTGGATCAAATGAAGCTAGAAAGACAGAGTCTGCCATATGAGCCACCTAAACAATGCGGTCAAAGACCAGAACGATGAGATCACCAGCATGCCAAATTACTGATACAGGTTATGACACCTGGTGAGCTTGTCAGCCTGAGCCAAGGCATGGCACAAACCCTGGAGCAGCGACAATTCATGTCACAATCATATCCGAGGCGTCAAGAGACTCTGTGAGTAGAAGCAGAGCAGGACATCACAAATCAGACAATGTTCCAAAGCTCCTGCACTGTCATGTTTGCTGGCAAGGCCTCCATGGCTAAGCCTAGCTCAGCATTAAACACCACCTCACGGTCTGCTTGTCTGCTGTCATCAGCATAGTATGCAGCAAATGCATCTGAGGTGTCAGTATCCAGAATCTCCACGTCATCTTGCCTACAGCACAACATTGTCTTTGTCTTGAACAAATGCCAACCCATTAGTGCACTGAGTGATTTCAACATGCATTGGCCACGCTACGGTTGTTGCATCTGCCAAGCAGGGGATGTGAATGCACTTCCAGACAGGTCACAGTAGCGTGCCTTTTAGCAAGTAGCATGCCAGTGAGCATGATGGGCAATGTATGCTGCATGCATGCTGTTGATTAGTTAATTTACCCATTTGCTTTTCAAACATACCCCTTGGAAGGCATGTGTGACTGCAGCAGCACAACACTTGGATTGCAACACACAACTGGCTTATGCGCAAGACATGCTTTGGTGCAGTGGTGTGCAAGCGAGCTGCGTTTAGCACTCACTTGCGAGTAATGGTCATGTCCTTCAGGGGACGAGCTGCATCCTCTACAGTGAATTGCACGCCTAGTATGGGCTCTGCTGAGTACACCTGCATCAAAGTGTTTGCCTGTTGACTGCATTGATTGCTTGACTGTTGAAAAATTTACTCTATGTAGCAAGGCTGCAACACAATCGCTTCAAAGGGCAAGGCTTGTGCTTTGCAAAAGAGCATGATACTGCGTTTTAGGATGAGCTGTTACAGAACTGCTGTGATGACACATCATCCACTCTACCTTGTATAATCACATTCTTTAAACAGGCAGCTTTGAGTCCAGTGAAGAGGACTCATTCAGAGGCAGTCAGGCAGGTGCTGACCTGCCACAAGGCGTTGATTTCATCGAACACCTTTGCCATCTTGTCTTCAGGCTCTACCTTGAAGCCTGCAGGCTATACCACCGTCCTCAAACAGTTTTTCATTACTCTCACAGTAAGGTTTAGCTCAGCTCTGCATGTTTTGTCCTTGCAAGCTGCTGAACCCGACATGAGCACATTGTTTGACTTTGAGCGTACTTCAAACATGGCAGCATGAGTGTGCAAGACCGCATGCTAGCATTTCAATGCTGTTTGAATGAGTGAAGATAATATTGCTGCATGCACTGCAAGCAAAACCGAGCAACAGCCACTTAGTACAGACCGTCTTATACTGGAATGAGTGAATCTGAATGAAAAGCTAAACTTCTGGTGATGTCAAACGTGAGCTTCTGAATGTCTGGCTGCTGCAAAGTGACACTTGCCGCAAGGAAGCATGAGTGCGCAGCATGGCTTTGCAAGCAAACTGTATGTCAGCAGTACAGCTGTTGAAGCAAAACTCAAGATGGTGCTCCAACGCATGCTTTTGCAAGCCAGAAATTACAGCATTCACCTAGCACATATCCTCCGCTGGTGGGCTGAGTCTCAACGACCAGTGCTTGACCAAACTTGGACTCCCGCACCCGTACACTCAGCATCTGCATGTAGGGGATGCTGACATTGAAAGTCTCTACCAAGTTGGCATGCCACACAAGCCGTACATTGGTCACAAAGAAAGTGCCCAGATTGCCTTGCTCACTGGACAAGTTCCACACACCATTCACCTGTGAACATAACAAACTTTGGTTTCCAGGGTGTTTGTACACAGGGGAATGTTGGCCTGATTGTACTTTCTGTTGTTTGCAATCATGCTGGCATGCAATATCAGTCCACATCGGCAACAAACAAGCTGCAAAAGTTGCTTGGCTCAATGGACAGAGTGCGCACAACTCACACCTGCTTCAGCAAATCAAGTCAATTGCATGATGTTGTCTGACGCTTTGAAGCGTTTGTTTTGATAGCGTTGCTCCTAATTGTCTCCATGCATGCTGGGATCTGTGCGGATGAGCAAAACAGGCCTTTGCTCATCCACACAGATTCTGAGCAGCTCAAATCACAGCAAAGTAAGTGACCTTTGTGACAGACACATCAGCATTGGAGCCATATCTTGATAGCCAGTGTCACTCTTCTGAACAAACTGTATTATGCAACTTGCTGACAGAATGGTCTAGGTGCAGGCAATACGCTTCAGGCCTAGCAAAGAAAGCCAGCACAGTAGTATGCATTGAAACCCTTTTTCTGCGTCAACAATCTTTGCCTGTATTGCAGCACGAGTCTGTGTTGATGCGCTTGATGGCAAGAAATATTAAGGGCAACATGTCATGACGACGCCTTTGGTGTCATAAGACCTATTGCAATGCAGCATGCCACAATTCAAGGAGAGACCTGAGAACAAATTTGCTCCTGTGGAAGAAGCTTCAATTCCTTGTGCGATATCAAAGCGCCTCTGAGCTTCAGGTCTCGATACATGCGGGTGGTGTCATATGCTCTGAATACGGTTTGTATGCTTGTGAACAGCCGTGGGGAATCTCGGACAAAGTTTGTGAAGATGAACTCAAACTTGGAATTGTGGAACTTGGTTAAGACAAACAAAGCTTGTGTGTTACCTGCAGGTCCAAGTGCTTGTCATGAGCTATGACTCTGACAGGGAACTTGCTGAATAGACAAGCGGCTATGCTAGTTGGTCACCTCTTAAGCGTGATGCTGCTTCCTTGATATTGATGCTCACAACACAGTTGTACCCCAGTGTCAGATTAGTCTTGTGTGACTTGTCTGACACCCACATCAGCCTCAAGTTGGTCATGGTCAGCTGACCCTGCTCCCCATTGTTGCCCTTTGTGTCCTCGATCTGACTCTACAGTGCAGTTCCAGCTTTGTTTTGATGCTACGATACTTTAGTCAAAGACGCATTTTTTATCGAGACAGGCCCTCACCATAGTGTCTATCACTGTCTCGCCAGGTCTGCACTGCAGTGCCGAAATCGGGGAGTCGAATCGGACCTCCCGGTCCTGCCAAACAAAGGCTGCCTGCGGGCCAGACTTCCCGAACAGAACGTATTTCGCTTTTTCCAAATTTGACATACTCCGTTCAGGCGACGTGTGCTTGTGAGCTGCTGCTCAGAGCGTGCTAGCTAGGTTGCTGATCAGTGGCCTCCAAGGGTGACGCGGCCCCTGCACATCATCAACGTGCATGCGCATTGCACTGGTCATGCAAAATCGAGGTGCCTTGACCGTCGAGATGCCGAACTTTTTGCTGGAAAGGAAAGCTTGAGAGAGAGAGAGAGTAATTTTACATGCCTCGGGCTACGAGAACGGGCATGTGGTAGCTCCAGCAACCGTGTCTTGCTCAGCAACGGCGCTTTACTTCGTTCTCACGGCTCTATTTGTATCGGCTCGCAGGAACGCTTCGGGGACTGTTCCGCTACCTTCATTGCCACTCCCCTCGTGGGTGATCTTGAAAGCTCTGCAAGAAACCCAGACCAGGCTGCGTGCTGTTTCACTTCAAGGCTGGCGGAAGCAGACGTGATCAGCCTTGCAACTGCTTGCTGCAGCGACTGAGGACTGTGTGCTCACAGGTTGTTGTGCAGGATAGTTTGTGACCTCACTTCGCAGAGCTGTAATACAGAGTGACAGCAGCCCTGCTGCATGGTATGCTTCGCTACTACAGGATAACACAGTTTGCTGCATTTATGACTGCAGTGACAGTGCAGTGTTTACTGGCCCTTAGGCAGGTTTTTGGAGGGTGCCTTGCCATGCCGGAACTTACAGCACGCCGAAGCAAGGACTCTATGTAGTAGTCAGCCACTGAGCAAAGGTATGAAATCTCAGCTACCCCAGTTGTGGGCATCTCAGTGCAAGCAACTATTGCACAGCATCTTCATGTTCCTGCTACTTTGCATCACATTGGACGCTGCACTGTGTGGCAGTGGTTGCACATTTCAGCTTGTGTCGCATCCTTGCTGTGGTCCACAGTGTGCAGCCAAGTGTTGACAGTCGACCTGCAATGTGCATGCAATGTGCTGGCTGACAGCAACCTCCAAGACATTTCCTTATGCTCCTGAGCACAACTAGTCAAAAGCAATAGCGATATGCACAGGCATGGCAAAAATTTTGGGATCTGTGTCTCTGAAGCTTGAGGATGAGGTGCTCGTCAGGGTCCGAAGTAATACAACAATTGTGGATCTGCTGGACCAGCTAGACAAGGCCTGCAAGGGTGGCAGGATTCAAGATGCTGAAGGCTTTGATGTGACTGCACACTATTCACAAGACTTGCCTGAAGGAGATTATGTCATCAAGCAGCCAGTGTCAGGTGGGCCTGGGATGCTGCAGTCCTCACAGATGTTGGTGTTGAGCAAGAAGAGTAATTGCGTAGCTACAGTCTGCTTGAATTGCGTGTAGCTTTACTGAGCCTGGTCAAAGTGGAAGCCCACATCATGCACAGCAGACACGCGTTTTGCTGACACAACCACTGTAAATATGAGGGTTGCCTCCCGCAGGCTGACCTCGAAATTGTTGTACCATGCCACTTGACTGCCATTTCTATTTGTTGAAGTTTCTTAGCATTGTCCAAGCTTTGCAAACAGCTGTTTGAGACATTTCACGTGCTAGTTTGCATCTTCAATGCTATGCTCAGCAAGGTGGACAGGCCACTTGGCTTTGATGGTTGTCGTTTAGAGGTTTGTCATGGTCACACCGCATGATGTATGTGCAGTGTCACTGGAGCAAGCACACAGCTCAGCTTGGCAACATCCTACAGGTATGCATATTAGAAGCAAAATTAGTAGTACTTGCAGTCAGCTGCACTTTTGTAAGCCTGAACAAACATGCTGAGCATGCCAGGCCTATGGCCAATAAGCTTTGCCTGCTGGATGAGTTGACTGAAGTTAAGCATCAGTGTGACAGCTTGTTTCCAGTGTATGCACACTAATGACATTCTTCTGTTGGCAGCTTTCGTTAGTAACCCTTTTCAGCTGCTGTACTTCTTATGTTGACTTGTCATTAATCATTGTCACCTGTCCTGTACGCAATTGGATTGGACCTTTGCTGTGTTTTCACTCTAAAGTTGGACATTGCATGTAGGGTCGGCAATGTTGTCCCGAGCGTTGTTCACAGAGATGCTAAAAAGCGGCACCATAAGTCGTCCACATGCAGAAGTTCTGGATACTGTTGAGCGTTACTACACTCATCGCATGATGGCTTGCAGCAGCGTTCAGATGGCAGAGGAAATTTACAGAGCAGCACAGACAATGCCTGGCGCATCCACCACCAAGTACTTCCTGGCACAGCATGGTCTGAAGGTTCACATACTCTCAACTTGTCATTGGCCCAGGTTGTGCTTAATGTTTACTGTCACAAAGGAGCGACTTATCCTGTGCGGCATACAGTATCATGTTGCTACTCATATTTTGTGCTGTGTGTCATGTACCGTTTGCTGTGGTATGGCTTGATGGGTCATGCAGTCACACAACGGTAGTAGGCAAAACGCCCATTCCAGTTTAGTGTCTTCCTGAGTGCGACATGTTTGCAGATTAATGGGCCTTTCTTCCGTGCTCCAGACACTGGTCCTGTCACCTTGCTCAGGGCACGCAATGCAAAATATGAGCAAAAGATGATCAAGATGCTGCCCAACTTGCCCTCCAACCTGTTGCTAGGAGGGTCTGAAGCCATAGCTTGCAGAGCTATACTGCCCTCAGCAGAAAGCCACAATGCCCCTATCATTCGGGGAACAGTCATTGAAGTTGTTATACCTCCAGAACACCACACCTTGACAGGCCACTACCCCGGACTGTATGCAGCTGTGTTGATGCCCCAGTACCTTGGATCAGTAGAGATGCAGATGGCGGCAGCCGAGCCAGAGCTTCTCAAGGGCATCAATCAGATGATTCAAGCTGTTGAGCATGTTCATGCTGAGGGCTTTGTACACATGGATGTCAAGGTGTGAACAGTGCATGTTCCTCTTGTTCCACATGATCAGATCGTTGATTTGCTTGTTTGGTATATACTGCAGTGTCGCTCAGTTGTTTGTGCTCCTGTAGGCAGACAATTTCTTTGTGAGCAGTGATGGGAATTGGTGGTTGGGAGACTTTGGATCAGCAGTCAAATGTTCTGAACCAATTACAAGCACCACCGAGCTGTTCAATCCTCAAAAGTTCTTGCTGGGTACACCTGCATTGCCTAAATACGACTGGTACATGCTTGCAGCTGCCTTGATCAAAGAAGTCCTCAAGCACCGAGGAGAAGATGCTTGGAAAGCTGCCTTGATTGAAAATGAGTGCACCCCTCAACATAAGCTTTTAGCTGCTTCTGGTCATGTCAAACACCCACAGTTACGGTTAGCATTGCAGAAAATGCTGCGCCATGCTGAGTGCTTTTAAAGTCTTTGCTTCTCACTGTGATGTATTAGTATTGCAAATGTGATTGAGCAGCTGTGTGCATGACACTCAAGGATGCTGGGTTACTGTATCATTGCTGTCAGACTCTGAACTTGCAGTCACTGTTTGGAGCACTGCAATTCAGCTTGGGACCAGTGTTGTGGCCTGAGTTGGGTGTAGGCTCAATTAAAATCCTGATGGCCTTGACACGACGCATCCCTTGGTATGCTTGCCAGATATTTCTGGAACATGGCAAAGTATGTTGCATACCACATAGACAAGAATTCACTTGTTATTTTTAACGCTTTACCACAGGTGGTCTGACCACCTGGCAGGGCACGGGAAAGGGCTGCTTAGCCTCAGGATGTCTCAGTGATATATGTGCTAAACATGCCAGTGAAACTAGTGCATTTCGTGCCCTAAACAGCATGAGCCGTGCACAAGATCTTGGCAACAGTGCGAGCATGACTAAGCATGACTTTTGTCCTCAACTCTATATGTTTCAGTGCTGCACATGTGTAGATGTTTCTGGCCCTCACTGCACAGCGGCACTTGAAAGGTCAACAGTGTAAAGATTTTGTTGTATTCAATGGGCAGGTTCGAGCGAACATAAAGGCAAATCTTGAGCCTTTCGCTGGCAAATTGAGGAATTCCCGCCGCACACTGCGAGCTCTGGTGTCGGAGTTAAGTTGGCGCCCGCCGTTTGATCTGGATTTTATTACGGCACGTGGCGTATATACGATCCTGAGCACCGTCACACCATATATGCAGAGACCATCCAGAGCAGGATTTTTACATGCTTCAGCTAGACAACAAGTCTAATCGCATCTGTATCATGTTGCGCGATGTATATGTTGTCAGTCATGACATATTACCCCCTAATCGCATGTGCCACAAGTGGTCAACTCTAATTCAATCAACTGAGTTGTGTGATTGTATCATTGTAAGTCATGAGCGACAACAAAAACAAAACACGATAAGCAAAAAAGGTTTGTGTTGTAAAGAAATAACCGGAAAGCAACCTCAAGCGTTAGCATTGGAATCAACAGCCA
>BDIU01000355.1:0-64708 GCA_002118135.1 Trebouxia sp. TZW2008
TACTAAGTCACATGTTCATGAATGGGTTGACCGAATTTCCCAGACCATGTCTATGTTTAGCACGATAACGTTTTGGACTGCAAGCTTGCGCAGGATTTTGCTCTTTCCTTCAGCTATAGGCAGTCAGACGCGGGCAGCGGTTCAGACAGAGCTGGTCACGAGTGCCTGTGTGCCTTTTGACTGTTGCGCTTGTGCCTGGACGGTGTTACTGCTTTGGGCTACATACGTGGTGCTATAAAAGTTTATTCAAGGCCGTTTCTCTGCTGTCTTTTTCAGGTATACCGACTTTCGGCACTCGGAATTATTGCCTGTGCATAATCACTCGTGACCGACAGCAGCAGCTCAGCAGATAACGCAGCGCAGTTCAGAATCAACCTCCACTAGATCTATTTAACTCGACTCGACACATTTGCTGAGGCGTAGATCGTTCGCGATTTACGTCCCGGGACATCAACAAACATGACTCACAGCATGAATGCAAAGTCAGAAATTCAATGTATAATTCTATTTATGCCTACATTTGACTATGTATATGCTCACAAATAGGATCGCTGAGGCATGTTGAGCGGTTTGGGCGCGCTCGAAAGTTCTGCAATCATGCGCGAGAACCCAAATCATCAAGCAATCAATGTCAAGTATCATATCCTGGGCTGGGAACAGGACCAATCGTGCGGAAGCGCTGAATCGAACCGCCGACCTCCAATCTGAGGTCAAACGGCCTAACATCCGAAACCACTGTAACGGGGCGCATGAAAAGGGTGTGCTAGCTACGTATCAGAGAGCCAATTAAGTTTGCCCTGTAACATGCAAGCTACATCAGCCTTACACGATCCGGTCATTGCCAGCGATTGGGTGCAAATCGAATGCATCGGTGCGTCTGCTCCACTGTTTCTTCATGCAAAATACGCAGAAATTGAGAGAAACAACATTGTCACTAGGCTGTTCAATTTGCATGCAGATGCCTGAGACTCATTTGCATTGCAGATGTTCGACGTGCTTACACTTTGAGCGAAATTTGAGCGATGACTGGCAGCATGGCTTGAACAGATTCTGACGCATGCTGCACTATCCCTCGGTCTCTTCGTCGAGTCATTGCAGCAATATTCAAGTATCAGTGCGACTCTCAGCGCGTCGTGCATGCCTGCTACCTCCCTGGAAGTCCTTGAGGCCTGATCTGAGGCACTGAGTGAGCTTGCTTGAACATAGCGCACACCTGACGCAACGAGGGCACTCCACTGGTGTTGTCACATGGCCGGAGGTCAGCAGTGGGTTGCAGGAGGCGAGCTCGGCAGCAGCGAGAAGTCTGCTCAGGACCACAAGCAGATCATCCTGGACATACTTGAAGACGGTGAAAATGTTACGAAGTAAGCTAGTCGTACTCCTTGTTTGTACAAAATTGAAACCTTCTACACATGACAGTGATTGCAAATCCCACTCCTGTACTGGAAAGCCTTGTGCTTTGCAGAGCGCTGAAGCGTCTGAAGCCACCTGTCAAAAGGCCTGCCACCAAAAGAAAGACTAGAGCAACTGCCAAGTAAGAGGCCAATGTTTCGCGTTGTCTGTCCCCACTGTCCTGCTGCATATTGCACATGTTTTCACTGACTTCTATGTATGGTTTTGTCGTGTAGGAAAGGCAATGCTAAGGCAGATGCCGGTGAAGACGAACATGGTATGCAAGCCAGGCTACGCTGCATTGTCAAAGTTGGGTCAGTTCACAAAAGGTTGCGTCAATGCAAAAAAGTTGCTGTGCAGAGCGACAAGAGAAAGACAAGCAGTTTAATCTACTCACAGAAGCAGCTGGAGAGCTCATGTCCTTAGGTTTTGAGGACATATACCAGGAGAGCAAAAGTGACATTGCTGCAAATCTGAACAAGTGAGCATCCTCCTTGCTTCTATGCATTGATGACACTTTGCATGCATCTATCGGACGTCATAGCCTACAGTGTGAAATCAGCAGGCCAAGTCAGCAAAGCACAATTGCCCTGCAGGAATGCTCATGAAGGGGCAAACAGAGGCGGTGTGGTTTGGCATGATGACGGCACAGTCAAGGACACAGCACCGCAGGAGCATGCTATGTACCAGCGCAACACAGACAATGCTGCATTAGGCTACAATGACTCAGCTCAAGCGGCTGTCGGTGCAACAGATCAACCAGCTAGGGTTGAGGAGCAGCAGATTCCCACCCCTGCCTCAGCTGTTATACCTGAGCATGACCAGGCAACACTGGACAATGCTATGGCTGCAGATGCTTCTGCTGTAATAGACCCACCTGCAAGCACAGACGCTACAGAGGCTGAGCCTCATAGTGGGGTCACAAACGCTCAGGCGGCAGGCTTAGGCACTAGCGCTCAATCTGAGGTTGAAGTTGATGCTGATTCCGCAGCCGCTGTTCAGAATGCTCTTGTTCAGCCAAGCAACAGTTTGGCTGGCCCTGCTGGAAGCACACCCGCCAGCACTGAAGCAGAGGGTACATCAGCAAGCGCTGTGCCCAAGCAGCTGACAGAAGCAGCCCAACCCATCGCAGAAAACCCCCCTCAGCAGCCAACAGCATCAGATGCAAACCCAGCGGCTCCCAGCAGTGAACAGATCACGCAGGCTGCTGTCAATCAGGACGCAGACGCAGCACCTGCTGTCGTCCCAGCTGAAGAGACTGCTGTGAGTCAGCATGCAAAGGCAGCAGCTGCTGTTGACTCACCCAGTGAGGAAGCTCCTCAGCCTTCAGCTGCCAAGGCAGCAGCTCAGGAAGCTCAGCTGGCGCCTGATGCCTCCGCTTCTGATGTACTCATGGCTGCTGCCAACACTGATGCTGTGTCAGATGCTGTAGCGCATGCAACAGCTGATGCCTACACTGCTGATGTGTCAATGCCTGACAGCAATAGTGATGCTGTCTTGGATGCTGTACCGCCTGCAGCAGCTACATCTGTGCAGTCTACTAGCCAGGCTCAAGCAAGTAGCATAGCATCAACAGAGAACGGATCAGCACTGGGACGCCCTTTCAGAGCCAAAGGGCCTGGTCTAGGGGAGTCTAGGGAGTTCGCAGGGGGTCCCATGAACTTTGAAAGGCCCAAATATAGGCATGCCCCCTATGGCCCGCCCCCCATCAGGGGTGGGGGTGGGGCTCGATTTGGCTTTGCTCGTGCTAGATCTTCTCCTAGAGGCCGTGCCTCACCCACAGGCAGGGCCTTTGCTGGGAGGGGCCCCTTCACTGAGCCACCAAGGTCGGTCTTAGCTTTGACTTGCAATGAAACAGCATCTTCACCATGAACTGGCATGCTGAGCATGTGAAACATGTCTAGCAGTACCCTGCCAATACAGCATGCAAGTGCATTGCTGACAAACTGCAGCCATGTCTGCTGGATGTGTACAGAGCATGCCTGAGAATGGACTGTTGTGATGATGCGCTGGAGCAGTTACAAGCAGCATTGGCCACTTTGTTGAGCAGTTAGTTGCTGGAATAACATCTGGCTTCTGTTTTCTAAAGCTACTGGCTAAAGTTGGTGAAATCAAACATTCGATTCTGAGTTCAGTCTTCTGCATCGTGTCTGATGCCTGCCTCTGCCTTGACTGTTTGATCGTGTTTGACGCGCAGGTCCTCAACCATGCGGCCGCAGTATGGTCATCACCCACCCATGCATATGCCTCAGCATCCCTTCCCACCACCTCAAATGGGTGCTTACCAACCACCGCCGCCGCCCTATCACCAACAGTTGCCATACCACCCCCCTCCACTGCAAGCATACCCCCCATCAGCCCAACCACAGTATTCACAGTATCAGGGCCATCCAGCATACCCTACACCACCTCAGCAGCCGCACCCAGGGTATCATGATCAGCAATATGCTGCACCTGGTCAGCCGCCACAGTATGGTGCTTCGTGGCAACAGTATCAGGGTGCACAAGATCCCAATGCTGCTTTTCAACCGCTTGCTGCTTACCCTGGTCCTCATTTTCCACCCCCAGCATAAATTGTGCTTCTATTTGGGAGTCCAAAGTCTTTTATTTGAAAGCTGTACATTTCATACTCTGGGACCCTGAGCAGGCATTGCTGTGCAGCTTTAAAGATGTCATGGTGCCGACATGCAGCAGACTTCATTGTGCGCGCGATGGGTTTGCTCATGCGAATGTTTGCATCAGTAAAGCAATCACCTTCAAGGCTGCAGGAAACCAAAGTAAGGAGGATTATCCATTGTATGAAATGCTTTAGTCAGAGTGTGAGGGACACAGGCCTGTTCTGGCTACGCGCGAGCACAGGGCATGTTGCGAGTTCGGTCAAAGGCAAGCTGATCAGTCGCTGCGCGAAGCCAGATCGGTACTGTTCATCAATAGCCATTTGCCGCCTCGTGCTCGCAGCTTGCTTTCGATTATGTCTTCGCAGCCAGAGCCAGACGCAGGGCCAAGCAGTGACGGCAGTCACGACCGGTCCAACAAACGTCAGCGGCGTCAGGTACGGTTGGATGACCGTGCCATGATGCTCGAGTCACATCGTGATGTTGCACTCTTTCGCAACGTTCTTGTTGCATACTACAGCTTCAAACACGTTTGCCCAGTGAAGGCAAGGGCCTGCATAAGTGTCTGATCGGCAGCACAGTCTAGGAGGCTGTTCGCGTCACACACGGCCGACACTATCTCTGCCGATGTCGATGAATTGATGTATCGGTGCCTGACTGCAGGTCCCTGCAGAGCAAGCCCAGGCTGCACCTGCAGTGTCACCACCACTGCACGTACTGCCCAATGCTGGTGCTGTCCCTGCGCCAGGCTCCCTCCTGAATGTGCAGAACCTGTACCACTTGCAACTGGCTCAAGCTCCGTTGGTGCAGCCTTCTCTGCTCAACAGAACACAGCCTAGCTTGCTGCACCTTACACAGCATCTTGAACACGACCCACAGCACCAGCAGCAGCTTCAGCAGCCGCCTCACCAGCAGCATCAACAGCAACAGCAGCAGCAGCCGCAGCAGCAGTTGAGTCATGGTGATCAGCTAGAACAGCAGCACAACATGTTGAACCGTCTGGATGATACAGATGCTGCAGAAGCAGGCATGTCTCTGCCAGCTAACACTGACTATAAGCACAAGCCGCGCCGGAAAGCCACTGAGAGACCATCGGTAAGTGCACTGCCCTCCTCCCACAACATTCCTGACATGATGTACATCAGTTTGCTCAATCAACACTGCTTGCTTGCTGCCGACCACGTTTACAGGCCTCAAATGCCAAATATGGCAATTGACATGGTAAGCCAAGGGATGTCAGTGGCTATCACTGTTACACAATCACTTCAGTTTGTAAGGACACTCAATGTGAGGACATTCTTGGCGCAAGGATAGGCGGAGCCAATCACTGCATGCTGACTGCACCTAGTACCTCTGAGTAAGGACGATTCATTTTGTGGACAAGTTTGTCGGGAACCAAAGCAGTCGTTACAAAGAGAATTCACCGTAGATCCATACCATTGTCAGTGTCTCTTGCTCAGCCTGCTTGTAATGCTTGCAGGGAACAGACCAGATCAGGCAAGCATTCAGCAAGCGCAAGAGGGGCCTGGCTCTCAAGTGTTATCAGCTACATAAGTTAACAGATGCAAAGGTGATTAGCATCCCTGTCACTGCATACATGGCAGTTGCAAGCTGCCATCACGATGTCAACAAGCTGTGATGAGCAATCTTTCTGGCATGAGAGCTCATCTTGCCTGTGCCAACAGAACAATTTCGCTACATTTGCTCTGAGTGGGCTTACATAAGCTGACAGATGCCAAGGTGCTGCCATTTCCCTTCGCTGCATGCATTGCAGTTGCAAGCTGCCATTTAGATCTCATTGAGCTGTGCGAAGCAACCTACGGTCATGACAGCATATCTTCCCGCGCATCTTTTGACTTTCTGTGCCCCCGTCACTGCATGCATCACAATTGCAAGCTGCCATTCAAATGTTGCTGAGCTGTGATGAGCAATTGCCTATGTGAATGTGTATCCTGTGCCATCAGATCATCTGTGGTGCATTTGCATTTAATGTTGTTGTCAGTTTTGCAGGCGTCAGCACATGAGCATGCAGGTAATTGTGTTGATTTCTGAGCTGTGGCTGGTTTGTTTTGCACTCAGAGCGCTTTTTGCAGAAAGACAGCCTTGCCTTCATGCACACACCCAAGTGATCTGCAGTTGCCGGCATCTGACTCGGTTGTATATAGATTGCATTAAGCTGCCTTCAGAAAGCTCTGCCTGTCGAAGTCCTGTGTCACTCTCAATGTTCCATATTTGCGCTTGTCCAAGACACAAATGCATGGCCTGCACAGGTGCGCTGCTGATGATCCTTGCATTTGCCAGAACTGCTGTTGTCTCACGCACAAATGCATGGCCTGCACAGGTGTTTTGCTTCATCATGAAGGAGAAAGGCACTTCTTGGGCTTATGCAACACCTGGATTTGGCGCTTCCCTCTCTGCATCCAATCTGAGACAGCTGCGGCAGCTGACCGGTACAGTGATTTCTCTTTGCAACGGCTACTTTGGTTCCCAACAAACTCGTCCTTACATCAACTGTCCTTGCTCAAAGGTGCCATTGCAGTCAGAATGCAGTGATTGACTCCCCAATTTGTTGTCCTTACATCAAGATTGTTTTCACATCAAGTGTCCTTACAAAGAGAAGTCATTGTATGCTAAATTTTCTTTTTAATCGTTTCCTGAGGTTGCTGCTACTCACTGAGGCGTCTGTCATGATGCCGTGCAACACAGAAAGTTTGTTTAAATCACAGATTGACCACACTCATACATGCTGGACGGTTGAATGCTGCTGATGGTGTAAGAATCTGGCTAAGCAGTTGCAGCACCAATGGGCCAACACTACAAGCATGTCGACTTTGGGAAGCATACTGCATTATGCGTTGCACGTTCTTCAGATGCAGCTGTGAATTCAAAGCTTGCCGCACATTCAGTTTACCCTATCAAACATGCTGACTGCTGCAGGTTTGTTGCAGCAGGCTGTGGCTTTGGAGGACAGCATGCTGCTTGCGACATCATCAGCGCTGTTTCGAATTGAAGAGCAGCTGTCACAGCATGTTGTCAAGTCTGTCACTGTATACAATGCAAACGTGTTTTGATGCAGGCTTTGACCAGGCATCTGATGGTGGCAAGCAGATCACAGAGATCATGCCCCACCCTGCTGCTGGTGACGCTGATGACAGGGATGCGTATGCTGGGACAGTTCAGTCCATGCAGCCATCAATGGCACAGCCCAGTGCAAGCCTGATTGGAGGGCCAGACTTTGACCCTGAGCCTGACGTCACTGATCATGGCACAACAAGGGAAATTGGTGTGCAGGTAGCTTGATCAGTCGTGGTGATGCTGTTTGATGCACTACCCTTTGCTGATCGTTTGCCGACTAGCACACCTACATGCTGTCAAGATTGCAATATGCTTTGGAGAATGCACAGCTTGTGTTGTGACAGAGGTTGAATGCTGGAGCCATGCTGCTCACTGATTTCTGACGGCTTACTGATTGGTGCATGCAATCTAAACTTACACTTGAGATCTCAACATATGTTGCAAAGTGTAGCACAGGAGTCATGAGACTCTGAGGGCTGCATCACAGTGTGCTTGAGTGGCAGCATCAACAATAGTGCTTGTGCAGGTCACTTCTCATATACAGACTGGATATTCTGGCATGACAGATGAGGTCGCATCAGCTTCAGAAGCACAACAACCAGCAGGTACTACTGACAGCTCGTGGCATCGTTCACTGAAGGTCTCTTTACAGGTCTCACCATGCTTGCTTGTCATAAGAGATCAATTGCGCCAGAGACACCATGATGCTCTGGGCTATTCCCCCCTGTGTAACACAGCTTTTAGTGCTCACATGCAAACTGCAACAACATTCGTCGTGCAGCAGCTGCCGGTGGCGTTCTTGATGATGCACATTGATGAGTCATAATCACTCGACTAATAAATGCTTTCTGTGCTTGCAGATGAGGTCAGAAACTTTGTGACAGAGATGGCTCATTTGGCATACAGTCGGGGGGTCCCAGTTGGCCCCATACCTACCCCCCCTGCTGCTGACACCCCTCATGGAGGTCACCTTGTCAACCTGCCCTCCTCCTCTGGCCACCTCCTGCAACAGCCTGCAATCAGTCTGCCTCCTCACCTCACTCCTGGTCACCCTAGCTTTGACCAGCACGCTTATCAGCTGCTCCTGCAACAGCAGCAGCAGCAGCAGCATCAGCAACAGCAGCCGCCAGCTCAAGCACAGTTGCAAGAGCGCTCAGAGCAGCCAGAGGCACGTCATGACGGCTTGCCAGAAGATGAAAAGCAGGCACTTCAGGGTTTGCAACCCATGCAAGTCTCAGGACATGTAGGGCCTTGAGGGCAACACGGCACGCAAGACAGACAGCTTGAACATTCTGCCAACTTGAGCCATATGTAATGCCTGTTTTTGATACTGACTGTTAAGTCTGGAGGCTCACATGCTTCAAGGGCTGCTATTTTGCAGCTGACCCTGCTTATGTGTCATGCATAAATTGATTCGATCTCCGATATTTGTGCTTGTGAACATGACGATTTGTTGTCAATTGCAAGTCAGTGACCCACTTCAGCACCCAATTGGTAGTTTGCAACCCTAAGCCCGATGTCTCAGGCTGCATGAAATTTGTGCAGGTATCATGCCAGCACGAAATTGGCAGCGACGTCATACGATTGTACAGCTGTCAGCATGCGGCATGGCCTTTGGTCTGATCTGATGCAGCAGCACTTGTTGCTTCTGAATCACTGTTGCTGCTGCTGGCATTGGCAGTGTCCAGCGGCTCCTACCGAACTGCAAAATTGATAATGCCTGCACAGGCAAACGCTGATGATCATGGCTTATTGGCTTATGCTCGAAATGATGGGCATTGCGAACATAAGCCAATATGCAGCAGACTCTGAAATTATTTACAGCTGCCTTAACTTGATGCAGCAGCATCAGCAGCAGCAACTGTGAACTCTATACTCTGTGCGGTACTGTGCGGCATATGCATCAGCGTAGGTGTGAGTGGTGTCACAGATACTCTCATGCCCAAGTGACCTCTGAGTCTCAGACTTGATGCCGGGGCGAGGTCGGTTTTTGCTGAAGCGCCCTATAAATGACCTGCACGAAGTAGCCCCTGCATTTCCGATATGCAGCTTGACAGTTGATCTGTTAGGTGCGGGCAGCTCCGGCAACACGCTTGCCGAAAGCTTGTCGAAACATTACTTGGACGCGCAAGTGTCATTTACTGATCTCAAGAGTTGCTTCTCATAAGGGGCCTTTTCCAGAGCTGATCTTCAAAATCAACACATCTGCAGCGTAAAAGCCTCTGAGGTCAGGGACGGGTCGCATTGCGTTCGAGACCTCCTACACCAAGCATTGGAGCAACTGCTTTTGCGTTTGCCTTGTCTTGCGCATATCAGCGGCTGTTCGGCGTGATTGTCTCTGAGGTTTAGCTAATCCTGCCCGTGTAGCAAGACCGGCGCTCCACCGGGCACTCACGCCTGCGTACTAGCAGCTGTCGGATCTGGCAAATTGCCCCGCGTCAATGCCGCCCTGATCGCAGCTTCGGCCGTGCGTCACAGCAGCACCGGCCGAGAGATCAGTCAACACACTCAGAGCAGCGCACGGTTGTAAGGTGGATTTCAGCTTGCTGAGCAATGACAAGTTTCACCGTTACAGCGATTTATGATTTCGGGCCTGCCACAGCTGCAAGCTGGTGGACCTGAAAGCCCCAGCACCTTGTGCCCCTGCTACTTCATGGTGCAGAGGTCAAAGCTGTGGGGTCAAGCTTTCCTTTGTATACTGCTTTCAGCCTGGGGTTTCACCTCACAAGCCAGTCCAGAAGACAAAGCTGCTCTCCTTGCTTTCAAAGCTGCCATCAGCAGTGACCAAGGATTGCTTGCCAGCTGGACCAACACTACAGACCCCTGCTCTGACGTTTGGCTAGGAGTCTCCTGCAACTGCTCAGACCTTGAGCCAAGCCTATCAGCTGCTGCATGCACTGCAGCTACCAAGTCATCAGGGCAGCAAGCAGTAGTCTTACTTAATTTGGGGAACCAAAGCGCTGCATCGGGCAAATTCATGACTGGCAGCCTGACGCCTCAGCTGGGTGACTTGGCTCAGCTTCAGCAGCTACGCCTGGACAGCCACAAGCTTGAGGTGTGGTTCACTGGCACCTTGCAAGCATAGCTCAGTTACCTTTCGTGCTGCCATACCATGCGTTTTGCATTACTTTGTAACCCTGTGTGACATGCACATTCTTGCCTGTTGACCACCCTTGCAGCATGTACTTATGAAGCGACATGAACTAAAGCTCATTCATTGTCATTTCCATAATTGCCAAAGCAAAGATCATAATGAAGAATCAGTGAGCAATGAGTCAATTTGCAAGTGTTCCGATTGCAGGCAGTTCAGTTCATGGAAGCTGTTCTGGTGCATGCTGCCTCAGATCAGGCCATGTCATACGCTTAGGCTTCCTGTAAACTCATCGGAACTGCTGCCGTCTGTGCAGCTGGCCTCAATTATGATGATGCAATGAAACGCCCGTTGCTGCTTTAGGGGAACACGCCCATCTGAAAGCTTATCAGAAATACCGCTGCTTTTGCAGTCAGCTGCTTTCAGTCATGCAATGGCAGTGGGCCAATATCTGTTGCTGCTCCAGGGGAACATACCAAGCGAGCTAGGCGCTCTGAGTCAGCTTCAGCTACTCAACCTCAGCAGCAATCAGCTCACCGGCACCTTGCCAATTGCCCTTGGTCAGCTACAAGCCGCTGCTGGCGTCTGGCTAGACCACAATCAGCTCACAGGCACCATTCCTACGGCCTGGTGCAATGCATCAATCACCTCAGCTGTCCACGTGGACAGCAACTCAGGGCTGTTTGGGGAAGTGCCACAGTGCATGCAGAACAGGCTGCAGGGCAGGGGCTATGCCGGGACACAGCTGAGTAATCAGGAGGCGCCCACCTTAGCAGAGTTCAACACCACTGTCAATGCAAGTGCTGCTAGCAGTGGGTTGGGCAGCATCGCAGAAGCGCCTCTGTGCAGCACATCAAGCTGTGGGTCAGTCAGCTCTCTATGCATACATGTGCATGCCAACCAAAAACTGCGCAGAACATGTACACGCCGCTGTGTAGCAGTTGCAGCTGTGGGTCAGTCAGCTCGCTATGCATATGTATGCACACTGATTGGAGTGCTTGCCCTGCCGAGTGAACCTTGCTGAGCATGATCATGCATGTGTTGGGAGAGCTGCAGCATGCAGAAACATGCACTCAATCTCGTGTCCCCATGAGCCAACAAGCAAAAAGGCAAGCAATGCTCATTTGTGACCCACCTAGTTGCTGTGAGTCAATGCAGCCAACCCAATATGTATATGCAAGCTTGTCTGAGCATTGGTCCATTCAGCTTTTGTAAACAGAGCAAACCCGTACTTGTCGCACATGGCTGCACAGCAGAGCAAATCCTGGCTGCATGGGCCATTCAAGTCCCTGGCAAGCAATTGTTAGCTTGCCACACTGCCACACAGCACAACAGCTTGAGCCCAGCAAACACCTACGTGCAGCGTTTGTGCCTGTCCAAGCATGTTGCATGCCGGAATTCAGCAGGCTGCTGCCATGCAGGGTCACAGTGCCGGCATTTTGGACCAACACCAGTCAGATCACCTTCAACTTCAGCGGCTTCCAGCCAGCTTCCCCCAGCCATGCCCTTCAGTACCAGTGGGGCTTGGGAACCAGCCCTAGCATGACTAATACCATCCCATTCAGCCCTTTCACTGGCAGCCTGATTGCCAACACTGTCTTCATAGCTGCCGGCCACCTGTTGAGGAATGTCACAGTCTTTCAGCAGTCGTACAGCCTGACTAATGCTACTGCATTGGTGGAAGGGCAGGAGTACCATGTGACAGTGCAAGCCTTCTACAGCGACTCATCAGCTTCTGCCACAGCGACTCAGTCTGCAGTTGTCAAGGTCAACTGCACATGACTTGCGCTCTATCACACTAGAT
The DNA here is from genome assembly GCA_002118135.1 of Trebouxia sp. TZW2008. Taxonomy (NCBI): domain Eukaryota; kingdom Viridiplantae; phylum Chlorophyta; class Trebouxiophyceae; order Trebouxiales; family Trebouxiaceae; genus Trebouxia; species Trebouxia sp. TZW2008. Next base: position 11,978 of record BDIU01000355.1, read on the forward strand.
GCTGATGCATGTAGCTGCTCTATCTAAGTTGCACTGTCAGCATTGCACTCCATACAGGGTGAAGCCTCAAAATCTGTCATGCTCAAGCAATGTTTCTGAAGTAGCGCCTTGCAAATGCATGAAAGGTTGTGTTGGCTAGCGCTTCAGCCCCTGCATGGCATTTTGATCACTGAAGGTTTTGTTGCACAAGAAGAAAAGATGCACGACATTGAGGCTATGTGTGCTGGCAAAATCTAAGCCTCTGTCTGCAGTTTACGCTGCTTTCAGCCGCATGCAATCAATCTGCTATGCATGAGACGTGACACCACAAAACTTGATGTTGCGCCTGTTCAGGCTGATTCCACTCCGCCTGCCATGTCTGCTGGAGGAATGGTGTACAGCTCTGATAAGTGCCTCAACCATACAGCGGAGTCCACAACCCACGACACAGACTCCATGTGGTGAGCCACTCTTACATTATGACTGGTCCAGTTCAAAGTGGTCACATCACAACTGGTACCACACACATGAATTCTGACATGTCTTTGTTGAGCAAGTTGCTAGCTCAAAACAATGTCAGTACTCAGTTGCAAGGTACCTCAGCATCATTGCCCACTGCAGTCTATATAATCAGTCAGATATCTGCTTCATCAAGCAGTGCCCACACATAGCTACCAACACCAAGACTACAGCTCATGACCAAGACTGTTGAGGGCGGTCTGCAGATTCCAATGTTCACAAATCTTACTTAACGACAGTCGTTGATTTTGCATTGCTGCTTGTAGCAAAGCCTGTACATGCCAGGCGTTCTTTGCACCAAGTTTTATGTGTTTCAGCAGTGTTAATGCCTGCCAAGAAGCTGAGTCTCGTCAGCATCCTGTTTGCAACTGCTTGCTATCCTCAGAACTTGCAGCAAGTAGACCCCTTGCTGCCGTACATGTTTCTCTTCACATTCAGGTGATATGCTTTGGCTCCAGGCTGATGTGCACAACATCAGCATAGGCCTTCACATCGCACAACAGTATTGGCATCGCGCCTTGTCTACGTACAGTGTTGCATGTTGCTCCATGTTTATTTGCATTCAAACTTAATCTATGTCTAGACCGCATGGCTGCAACAGAATTGTGCACCTAGAGAGAGATAAAGAGAGTAAATTCACATGCTTTGACCAGCCAACAAGGCTTATCGCAAGTGCCACAAATTGGCACTGTCTATTTTTCCATGAGGTTTAGGCAGTCTAGCATCGTCATGAAATTTTGATAGTGTGTGAGCATTGGTGATGTATGTGAGTCTCTGCCATGCACAGGATCTGCTGGGACGCCTTTGAGGACCCTGAAAGCGGTGTTGCAACATACAGCTACCAGATCTTTCAGATCAATCCCCCACCTTCATCCTCGGCTAATCTTACAGCCGCTGGGCCAGCTCCCTCAGCTTCCCGTAAGCTCCTGCAGACCCCAACAGCAGCCCCAGTGACCCCCTCAGTAACCCTGGACGCCAGCACGGCACCCAGAGCACAGCTGGTGTCAGGCCTCAAGTTACAGTACGGCGCCACGTATTATGCGAAGGTTACAGCCACCAACAACGCTGACTTGACCACCACTTCAAACTCCCCTCAAATGTCAGTCAACAAGAGCACTGGCTTCCGTGGTCTGCTGATTGCCATTGTGGTGCTGGTGTCTATTGGCGTGAGCATGCTGCTGGTGGCTTGCTTGGCTGCCTTCATTGTGAGGAGACGGTGAGCCTCTGTCTGGCTTCACTTCTACAGCATTATGTTGGTTTTGTTCGGCTGTGCGCATTGTGCAGTTGTGAAACAGGAATGTTGACCGCTGTTTAAACCAAGAGCAATCCTGGTGGATCTGGACCCAGAAAATGTGCAGACGTATCAGCTTTGAAGCTTTTCAACCGAGATAGGTGTTGCTGCATGTTTGAGACAACTTTTCTAGCTTGACAGCGAAATTGTCAGGCTGCCAATCTTGTTGCATTCTGTGCAAAGCACAGTGCAAAGCACAAGACTGCTGGACTAGCATAATGAATGCGTTGCCTTGACAGTGAGACTTGACCGTCTCTCAAAATCTGCTGCTTTGCCCAGATCAAAAAGTCTGACCATGCTTAGCACGCTTTGCTCAGGCTGGTGCGGCAGCAGGAGGAGACCAGAGCACAGTGTGGCCAGATGAAGCAGCTAAAGGGCCTTATGCACGGCTTAGTTGACGTAACAAAGTGTAAAAAGTTGAAATCAAGATTTGACCATGCTGTGCATGCTTTGGGCAGGCTGGTGTGGCAGCAGGAGGAGACCAGAGCACAGCGTGGCCAGCTGAAGCAGCTGAAGGGCCTCTTGCATGGCTTGGTCACCAGTTTCAACTGAAAAGCCAGAGACGCTTTGAGAATGCTGACCCTGCTGTGCATGCTTTGCACAGGCTGATGTGGCGGTAGGCCGAAAACAGAGCATAGCGTGGTCAGATGAAGCAGCTGAAGGGCCTCTTGCTGTTCAGCTTTTGCCCCTGCTTTGCACACATTGTTGTGGCAGTTGCAAGTAACCAGAGCAGAGCAGAGCTAGAAGTTCCAAGTCTAGCCATGCTGTGCACATTTTACACAGGCTGGTCCGCGGCAGGAAGAGATAAAAGCACGGCATGGCCACACGAAGCAGCTGAGAGGTCACCAGTTACGAAGAGATGCTTTAATAGTGCTGACTCTGCTGTGCATGCTTGGCACAGGTTAGTGCGACGGCAAGAGGACATCAGAGCACAGCAAAATCAAATACAGTAGCCGAAGGGGTGAATGCTCTCCAGCTGAAGCAATCCCATGCTGTTCAAGTTTTGACCCTGCTGTGCATGCTTTGCACAGGCTGGTGCGGCGGCAGGAGGAGACTAGAGCACAACGTGGCCAAATGAAGCAGCTGAAAGGCTTCATGCATGACACAACAGAGAAGCAAGAGACGCTTCAGGAATGCTGATCCCGCTGTGCATGTTTTGCACAGGCTGACTCAGCGGCAGGAGGAAACCAGAGCGCAGCATGGCCAGATGAAGCAGCTGAAGTGTCTCGTGCATGGCCTGGTCAACGTGACAGGTGACCCAGAGCAAAAACAGCAGCTGGAGCTGATTGGCTTGCTTTTTGACCTTTGACCCTGCTGTGCATGCTTTGCACAGACTGGTGCGGCGGCAGGAGGAAACCAGAGCACAGCGTGGCCAGATGAAGCAGCTGAAGGGCCTTATGCACGGCTTGGTCAACGTGACAGGTGACCCAGAAAAACAGCAGCTGGAGCTGATTCGCAATGCGCGTCAGCTGGCGTTCCTGATCACCGACCTGCAGGACTCCACTGCCATGGCTTCAGCCAATGCAGCAGCGTTCAGGAAGGTTCAAGACATCCACGACACGGTAAGTCAGCTTGCATCCAGTGAAATTTCAGTAAGTCCACCTCATCATGAGGCAACGGTGTTTTTTTCCTGCCCTTTCCTTTTTAAGCAAAGGGCAAAGTACAGTAAACTCTCTTTGTAAGGACACTTGACGCAAGGACAATCTTGATGTAAGGACGACCCTATTGGGTACCAATCACTCATTTCAACTGCAGTGGTCCCTCTGAATAAGGACAATTTGATGGAAGGCAATATGTCTTGGTAACCAAAGCAGTCGTTGCAAAGAGAGTTTTACTGTAATAGGAAGGCCTAAGGCGACATGACTTGATGAGTCCGATCAGGTATGCAAAATTGGTATGACAAAGAGGGATATTGGTGAGCTTCAAGACGTGCATGACACGGTGAGTCCATTCAATAAGAAGGCAAAAGACACAGGAGTAGGGATTGCAAGTCATGCTTGACACAGTCAATCCACTCAACCTTGCGGCAACAATAGAACAATAAATCAGTGAGGTCAAAAACATGTAGAGTCTGTACATCAACACGGCAACAATGAGTTTGCAAAAAGCAGCTAGTCCAGGACATTTACAGTATGATGACATGTATTCACGACAGATGATACAACAATGAGACACAGGCACAAAGTGCACGTTGTTGCAGCTGCCGTTCCCCATGTTGCCAAGAAGAACTCAAGCTGGCACAGCATCTGCATGTCTGTCTTTCGCCTGTGGTTTCTTTTGCAGCTCAGCCACAGTGCGTGTGACCTTCCCTGTCAATTTTGTTGCAGGCTTTTCCATCTGTTCTTCACACTTTTGATAGTTTCCAAAGGAAGATCAAGTTCTGTCACTTGCGGAACACTGAAGCAAAAGAATGATGCACAAAATTGCTGCAGTGCATTTGGCCATTTAGCCACATATGTTTGTTTGAGGAGCATTGCAATAGGGACATGGCTGCTACCATGCTGCCTTATAGATGCATGTGGGCAAACGGCCAAACGCACTATAGCATGTCTTTTTGCCATTCTGCCTGCAGAATCTGCATGATGCTTGCATACCCAGCGTGTTGATGCCACGAATTGTGGCAAGGGAAGTTTGACAAGCCACTGCGATGTGTGTGAGGGCTGCTGCCTCTTTGAACAGAAGCTCAAGCTGCTCTGCCCTTGGGAGCTTGTACAGTAGCTTCTCTTTGTAACGACTGCTATCATTCCCAACAACGTTCTCCTTATATTAGATTGTCCTTATTCAGAGGGATTGTTGAAGTCAGAGTGCAGTGACTGGTTACTAATAACATTGTCTTTGTCGATTGTCCTTACAAAGAGAAGTTTTTGTAGTGACAGTACGCTGACAGAGCAGCCAAGCTTCTGCTCATGCAGAGCCAGGCTACAGCTTGCAATTGCAGAAACCTTTGATGATGTTGCAGAACCTGGTTAGTCTCTGAGATTCCCCACTCAGGGGTTTCTTTAGTTCCCCTTGAGGGGTCCATTACACCCTGTCTGCATCAATCTTTGTATAAGTCTTCTTTCACCTACACTTGCTGTCCTGGGTACCCAATTGCTGCACAGGGGCATTGCATTGTATTCAACAGGTACAGATCAACACAGACAAATCACGCCTGAGGTTTGTGTGACGCTGTTTGTGTCACTGCGGTTTCTTTTGCGTTCAACTGACTGCATGACCACTATACAGTTTGTGTACTGAAGACCCTGTCCTTTCTTCTGTCAAAATGCACCTCTTTCTCAACACTTTCTGTGACGTCCACCCATTTGCTTCATATGGATTTGCCAACTTCAGTGGGTATGAGATCAGTACAGAGGGGGACTCCTTCCAGACCGCCTTCACCTCAGTGGCAGCTGCAGTGCTCTTCTATCACAGCAAAAGTTTCACCTGACATTTGCTGTTGTGTTTTGAGTTGCTGCATGAGGGCATCGCCAAGTTCAATGGGAGATCAACCCAGCGGAAGACTCCTTCCAGATTGCCTTCACCTCCGTGGCAGCTGCAGTGCTTTTCTGTCACGGTCCAAACCCTTCTTGACACTGGCTCCTATGGGTGTGCAGTTGCTGCATGAGGGCATTGCAAAGTTCAATGGGTATGAGATCAACACAGAGGGGGACTCCTTCCAGATCGCCTTCACCTCAGTGGCAGCTGCAGTGCAAGTGGCCATGGAGACCCAAGTGCGTCTGCTGGACTCTGACTGGCCCAAGGATGTGCTCAAGCTCCCAGCCTGTGGCCAGGTACCAACCTGTCTGCTATGCGCAATAAGAGTCTGGATGCCTATGAATACAAGTTCTTCAAGGGGGTTTCCTTAGGGCAGGTTCTGATACACTGATCATTTATCACATGCATGCACGCATGCTGCAATGCTATGGCTAGCTCGCATGTCTGCACTGAAACGTAGGCTCGGTCCTGATCCATCAGTCAGCATTTTTCACCTTAAGTGCCTGTTTCTTGAAGCACAGAGACCCATTTTGATCTTGCAGCATGCTTGGTCGTGCTCACACCTTTTCTGCCTACAGCAATGCTTGGCATCTGCAGTGCTTCAGCAGGCTCCAATGCATTGAACACATCATGTAACATGGCATCAACAGTCACTCGTTTTTAATCTGGAGTGCAGGAGAAGGATGACAGAGGGGAGAAGGCGTTCAGGGGTCCCCGTGTGCGCATGGGCATCCACTGGGCTGTGGAAGGCACCGTTGCCAACAGGTGCCTGATCCTGCTCCTTGTCTTTGCCCTGCCCCTCCTCTGCGTTATTGACTCTGTAACGCAAGGAAGATTCTTGAGATGGCGACTGCATCATCAGCAAGGAAAGTTTCACTAGCCTCTGAGGTACAGGCTAGCAGAATTCAGCTTGCCAGCAGTGTTGGCACCCATTGGGCTGTGGAAGGCACAGTTGCCAACAGGTCCTGCCCTTTTCTTTGCCTGCTTTCACAGGATCTGCATTGCTGACAAGTCGCTGATATAATCTGATGAAGTGAGTACGGTGGCATTTTTTGAAGTTACTTTGAGTGGTATTGAGCTTGCAAGCATGGGCTGTCATGAAATGTCAAGAGTAGGGCGCAAAAAGGTCAAGGCAGTGGCCTAACATGCGTGCATGCATGATTGCCAAGCCTCTGCACAACTGCAGCATGCTTGCCACATTGTTTACAGCAAGGCAACTCAGCTGACACAATCAGGAGTGGTAAGAGCCCAGCGCATGCCAGCATATGCATCTCAGACCACAGGGGTGTTTGATGGTTCAGCTTTGGCTCTTCGAAATGAAAGCACCAGGTGCAAACCACTTCGCAATGATGCAGATTGCACCTGATCACAAAGCACAGGGTGTTCAGCGGCCCAATTTCTGCCCTTGCGGAAGAATTAGAGGCCAGGTGCTGTTGAGCAATGATGCCTGGCTGAACCTGAGGCACAGTACGTGCCATCACAGAGCCCCTAAACCGATTGTCTCAAACACGATGCAGGTTGCACCTGGTGACAAAGCACAGGGTTTTCAGCGGCCCAGGTTTTGCCCTGGCGCAAGAGCTGGGGGACGCTGCTGATGGTGGCCAGGTGCTGTTGAGCCATGATGCTTGGCTGAATCTGAGGCACAGCATGTGTGATGCTGGCTTCCCTCAGGTGGAGCAGCTAGGGATGTACAAGCTGGAAGCTTGGCCCGCACCGCTTTGGATCTACCAGGTAAGAACCTTGTCACTATCTGCCTTTGTTCTTCCTCGTACTGTATCTTGCCTGTTGAATGTTTCTCCCTAGCCTGTCACCCTCTGTACCAACTTGGCAAGCACCTGCCTCCCATCATTTCCCTTGTGCCTCATGCCTTTCCTGACAAGCTGGAAGTCTGGCCTGCAGCACTCAGGATCGTTCCAGTCTGAGATCTTCTCAATGTGTGCTTTGCATCTCGTCTCCTCTTGCGCACCTTTCTCGACTCTTCAGACAAGCTGGGGCATCAGTCTGCTCCCCTCTGAATCATTCTGGCAAGAGGCTCCTCCCAATTTGTCTTGCTCAAACTGGCTTTGGCCTTGTGTCTCCCTCGGTCTCATCTGCACAGCACAGCAGCTACTACAACCATGCATGTCACTCTGGCAGGCAGCCAACTGGATAGCAATTTGCCTGATGCAGGTGAGCCATCAGCTGGGGCGACCACTGAACCGCAAATTCCATGCGCCGCGCAAAATTGAGTTTGTGGAGCAGGGCTGGGGTCTCAACATTGCGCCCCCACCCGAGCCCAGACCCCCCAGGGTATGACAAAGAAATAGTGTCATATAGCACCACTTCACATTGTCAAGTGCATGTTGCTGCCTTGCATTGCCTTGAGTTCACAGGCATTGTGTCATACATCATGACGCTACATCACTATGTGTACATTGCTGCTATGCATTGCCTTGAGTGCTTTCATGTAATAGCATCTGCTGCTACAGCTCAGCACTGTCCTCTGGCACTGCTTTAACGTCACGAGATGATAACATAAGGCAGGGCTTTGCCAAGGACTAACCCTGCTCATTGCCCTGTTGTTTGGTTGCATTCGATTTTGATATCTTCGGTGTGCTCTTGAAATGAAACCATCATGCCAATACAGCAGCTATTGATCACAGTGCAACCATTTAGTTTGGCCAATACCTATTGCTCCCTGTTGCAATTGCTCTACAGTGCCACAACAGAGGATACGGACTCAACTACACCAGAGACAAGCGTGCTGTGCAGAACTTGTTAACCTTTGTGGCGGTGAGGTTGTTCCTGCCCAAGGGCGCTACCAGGCTGCCCCGCCCTGTTGCAAACGCCCTGTACCAGATTGTGGCCATGGTGGCTCAGCAATTTGAGGGTTACATCTTCACAGTCAACATAGACGAGGTGAGCATCAATGGCACACAGCTCAGCCAGTGTTCATTTTGTGAATCTTGAAGACCTCAGCTGAGGCAGATCCAGCAGCGCTCAGGGTGGTAGAATGGAACCGCTATTTGGCAACACGGACTCATGTGATGCAACAACAACAGCCCAGCTGCAAATAGTGTGTGCTGTTTGCATGAGGACACAAGCTGATGCAGCCATCTGTCATGCTGCACATATGCAACTTCCATATGCAAAAAGTTAGCACTCACGCATTGAGCTGCATCTATTTTTGGCTCATTGTTGCCAGCTCACCTTTGGCAAGACAGTGATGCAGTCAACCTGTGTTGCTGGGCATGACAGTGTGTCAATTTCAGCATGTATGACAGCATGATAGTGTCTCAGCATAATAGTATCTCAGCATGATAGTATGTCAATAGCCAACTTGCCTCTTGCTTTGCAGGGCAGGTGCATGCTAACCTTTGGCAAAACAGTGGATGCCGTCAGGTTCTGCCATGCGGCACAAACCAATGTGCTGTTCCACAGATGGCCGCCAGAGGCTTTGGACATGTGTGGACCCATTGAGCACACTCCTGATGGCCGCCTGCTGTTCAGAGGACCTCGTGTTGCCATGGCTGTGCATGAGACTGATGACTATGAGTAAGCTCCCTTGTCTTGCTCTTGAGGTTTTCCAGCAGACCATACCAGTAAATCAGTTGTTTGGGCTCTCTGCTGATGAGGGCCTCCTGCTACCAAGCCTCGTGGCTTTGCATGAGACTGATGACTGTGAGTAAGCCTTACATTCCTGCATGGAAAATCTTTGAGTTGTTGAGACCCTGCTACAGTTGATCATCTCTGTGAGGACAGCCTGTTGGGCGCCTCTTGTTCTAAGGGCCCTTGAGTAGTCATGGCTGCACATGAAACTGATGATTATGAGTCAGCTCAACTACTTTGGGTTTGAGTAGGTTGCATTTTGTACATGCAGCTACTGTTTAGAGCACTCCAAGCTGCCATGGCTTTGGATTTGAAAAAGGACTACAAATGAATAACATCTTTTGCAAAGCACTGCTTGAGCTTGATGTGGGTAGCATGAGTTTGAGAGGTCCAAACTTGCCATGACCATGCTATGCTGATACACAACTCTCCATAAAGCCCACAACATTGAACATGGCGCACCTTGTTGCAGGAAGGAGGTACATACAGCGGGTCCCATGACAAGTCAGAGGGATGATGCTGTGGTTTACCAAGGGGAGGGTGAGAAGTTTGCGCGTCGTCTGAGCAAGGTCATTCATGGCGGTCAGGTGGTGTTGAGTGAGACAGCTTGGGCCTCCATTCAGGATCAAATCCCAGGCCAATCTCAGGCAAGTGACAACCTCTGCGCTCAAGACAATGGTACATTAACATGGATATTCTAGGCTTAACAGGAAAGACAGCCGGGTGGGTCTGAGTCAGACAGCCTCGGCTTCCATTCAGGACCAAGCTCCTGGCCAGTCCTAGTCAAGTGACACCAACCCTTTGGCCCTGAACCTGAATTGCCCCTTTGAGCTCAGCACAAAAGAAGCTGTGCCCATCTGCATGACAATGGATCACCAGCACTCCTTTGCTTGAGATCTTGTGCCAGGCAAAATTACAGGCAAACAGATCATCTGCCACGCTGTGACGTAGCTCCCCAGTTGAAGCATAATATTGCAGTATGTCAGGCCTGCGGCGTATTTGACAAAATCACCAGCTTCAGCATTTGCAGCACAGATGCAGACTCTGAGCAAACAGTGTTGTTGATGGAGCTGATGCCTGTTCTGCTGCACCAAACAATCATCGCCAGTGTCTGTTATGCAGATCATCAGCTTGGGGAGCCTTAGCATAGATGCAGACTTGAAAAAAAAAAGAATAAATGAAAGAAGAAGAAGAAGACAACAGGCGGTGCTGCTGATGGAGGTCATGCCCAGCCTGCTGCACCAGACGTCAGGGCTGAAACCTGCTGTGCAAACTCACAATTGACATCCATCCATATCATACAGCGTGCAAATTCAGCAGTGCATTCTGCAGATCATCAGCTTGGGCAGCCATGTTATCAATGCAGACTTTGAGCAGGCGGTGCTGCTGATTGAAGTGATGCCTAGCCTGCTGGCCCAGCACAACTACAACCCCCTCAAGACCCTGACCCAGTTGGAGTCTGACTACCGAGATGGCCCTCTGTCTATTGCCTATGTTGCTTCACCAAGACTCACAGCTGAAAATTTTCATCTTGTGCAGATCATCAGCTTGGGAAGCCACAGCATAGATGCAGACTTTGAGCAGGCAGTGCTGCTGATGGAGGTCATGCCCAGCCTGCTGGCCAAGCGCAACTTTGACCCCCTCAACACCCTAGCTCAGCTGGAGCCTGGCTACCGAGATAGCCCTGAGCCTAGTGAAAACATGGCCATCGTTTTTGTTAAGGTCTGCTACCCGCTGTCGTTTCCGTTGCCTTTGCCAAGATGTGCTACCTAGTTTCATGTCATTGTCTCTGGGTTGCTTGTTGTCATGTCTGCTCTTTGTCTTCCCCTATCCGTACCTGCTCGCCAAGCGCAACTTTGGGCCCCTGAACACCCTGACTCAGCTGGAGCCTGGCTACTGAGATAGTCCTGAGCGCAGTGAAAACATGCCCATCATCTTGTCAAGGTAAGTCATGTCTGTTTGCTTCTTGTGAAGGTGTGCTGCCTGTTGTCATGTTTTTGCATCTGCTAGCCAAGCGCAACTTTGATGCTGTCAAGACCCTGGCTCAGCTGGAGCCTGGGTAGAGAGACAGTCCTGACACCATTGAGAACATGGCCATTGTCTCTGTCAAGGTAGGTTTCATGGCCCCTTTCTCTGCGTACCTGACTTGCTTCTGCTATGCTACCTGAGCAATTTGATGAGCATAGTTGCTTGCTCTTCAATGTGTCATCTGAGTAGACATGCTGAGTTCCAGCGAGACATCTCTGTTGTCTGTGTGCAGCATATCGCATACTTGCCAGAGCCTTGCTTCAGCATCCTGTTGCAGAAGTTGCAGACAAGCGCGCTGTCAAACGCAGCAGGTCAAGCTCAAAGGGGCCAAAGAAGCTATGCAGGCCAACTCAGCTAGCTCATTTCACAACAGCAGTTTGCAGTAAAAGCTGCTGCTCCGATCAGGTTGCAGAGAGGTGAAAGATGCTGAGCAGCCCGACTTGCCTGACAGGGCTATCACATCTCATATTGACAACTTACAGGATGCTGTAAATGCCGGCGCATCTTGCATTGACCACCAAAAGGGTGCTTATGCATTCATTTGCTTAGGCGGCCAAGTGCAACGAGGTGAAAGCCGCTCAGCAGACCACTCTCCATGTCCATTCTAGCACACTCAATGTCATGTGCATACATTTGCTTCAGGTGGCAAAGCCCAAAAAGGTGAAGGACGCTGAGCAGGCCAGCTCGCCTGTCAGTGATGACGACATCCACAAAGTCATGACAGCATTCAATGTGGGCGCATGCAACTACACTAAGCTAGCTCGCCGCCTGCTGCCCAAGCATGTCACAACAACCTGGCTTGACTTCAGTACCTGATCACTAAAGCTGCAACGGGTGCTATTTCCTATCAGGTGGCCAAGCCCAAAGAGGTGAAGGACGCTGAGCACGCCAGCTCGCCTGTCAGTGATCAGAACTCAGTAAGGTCATCACAGCCTGCAGCATTCAGTTCACCAAAAATGCAACGGCTGCTCAATTCTTGAGTACAGGTAGCCAAGCCTCAAGAGATCAAAGATGCTGAGCAGGCCAGCTCACCTGTCAGTGATGATACCAAAAGGTCATCACTGCCTTCAATGCGGGCATGGGCAGATACACCAAGCAGGCCTTGTCAATGCTTACACATCTCCCACTGATCACTACAAGGTTGCTGTTAGCACCAGTAAATTTCATGTTGCTCGCTCAGACATTGCTAACACGCTCGCTGCAGGTGGCCAAGCCCAAAGAGGTCAAAGACGCTGAGCAGGCCAGCTCGCCGGTCAGCGACGACACCATCCGCAAGGTCATTACCGCCTTCAACGTGGGTGTGGGCAAATACACCAAGCTAGCTCGCCGGCTGCTGCCCAAGTATGCTGGCTATGAATGCAAGGAGCCTGAGCCTGGCAAGTTTACTCTCAGCTTCAGGTATGAGACACAAATCTTCTGTCACATGTGCGACTCAAGTGCCGAGTGTGTATGGCCCAAGCCCTGTCTTGCCAGCTTGCTGTGGGCATCACAACAAGGCCTTCGTAGTGGGCGTGGGCAAGTCAACCAAGCTGGCTTGCCGTCTGCTGCCCAGGTATGCTGGTTATGAATGCAAGGAGCCTGAGCCTGGCAAATTCACTCTCAGCTTCAGGTATGCACCAGCATCAGTCAGCTGCACTTCAGTGAGTCCTTCCACTTCTGGTCTCCACGTGACTGCTTGGAGCTCGGGGTCTCTCCGATTACCCTGATCTGGCTCATTGGCCAGCCATTTAGTCAAGGAGTTGATGCAATCTCATTACATGCAGCACCATGCTGCTGAGGGCGATAATCAGCATTGTCATCCTTGGCAGGAATTATTGGTTTCAATAATGAAACATCGTGTGAATTAATTGTTGCAACATCCCAGTCAGCAGACCATCTGCTGCTTACACAAAGGCAGGCTGTCAAGTGATGATCAACATATCTGCTCATCCAAGAAACAGATGCCCAGACCATCATGCACCGCATCTTTGCCCTGCTCAGCGTGACAGCAGTCAGGCTCAAGCTCAATCAGCGCATGAGCACGACTCAAGTCACCCCCAACAACTTGTGTAGGTGAGCAGAACAGGCAATGCGATGGAGCGCAGCATCGCAGAAGGTGTTCCTGCAGATGCTCTATCTGCTTGCCAGTGGGGAAAAATATCTGGCACATGTCATGCATTCAATCTGCAGTTTGCAAAGCAACGCGCAGATGACTGCAGCAGCCTGTCAAAGGAGCCTCTGCTCCTCGTTAATTAGGCTTTGTGAGAGGCCCACAGAACCCAAAACTTCTTTGCATGTTTGCACAGGCGACTAGAAGAGGCAGTACGGTGGAGCGCAGCGCTGCAACAGGCGTTGCTGCAGATGAACTGGCCTGAAACGCTGTTGCAGTGGGGTGACTGCCAACCCTTGCAGGACCCAGACACGGGGACTCTCATATGGAGGGGGCTCAGGGTGCGCATGGGCATGTCCTGGGGCCGTCCCTCCTACAAAAAGCCCCTCAACACAGGTACATCTTTCATGGTCATGGCATGTCCACTCTTGCGTCCTTCACCCCTGGTGAAACTCTGTCTTACTACCAGTGTCACGCATCAGCTGAAACAAGCGATGCACATGCTAGCAAGAGGTCTGTGGAACAAGCAGTCAACTTTGTAATATCACTGTATTTTTGAGTTCCGAGACCACTCACTGCCTGTGCTGGTACCCAGCAATCAAACAAATATCAGCATCTCATGTAGCCATTTCTGCAGGCCGAGCTGACTACTTTGGGAATTTGCCCAATTTGGCAGCTAGGGTCATGGCCCTAGCAGCGCCAGGGCAAGTCCTGCTGGAGGGCTTCCACGGCTTTGGCCCTGAGTTGCGGCACAAGGATGAGCTGACTGCCCTGCTGCCCCAGCAGCCCAGCAGGATACCAGGGGACCCTGATTATGAGGCTGTGGAGGTTCTGCAGCTGGGCAAGTTCCCTATCAAGGCAAGTCTTGCATGTTTGCTCACAGTCGTCTTATTGACCTGACAAGTTCAGCAGCCTAGTAGCATCCAGAGACAACACGACTATGAGGCTGTGGAGGTTCTGCAGCTGTGCAGGTTTCCCATCAAGGCAAGTCTTAGCTGTCTGCTCATTGTTCTGTTGATGATTGCTGCATGGCTGAGCAGTCCGCAGGATACATGGGATCCCGACTATGAGGCTGAGGAGGTCTTGAGGCTGAGCAAGTTCCCATTGAGGCAAGTGTCAGCTGTCTGCTCAGTGTCTTGTGTTTGACTGAGCACATTTCCAGTCAAGAAAAGCTTCCCAACAAGGCAACTCACAGCTGACTGCCCTGCTGCCCCAGCAATCCAACAAAAACCAGCTTGACCCTGACTTTGAGGCTGTGGAGGTTCTGCAGCTGGGCAAGATCCCCATCAAAGGAAGTCTTGCCTGTTTGCTCACAATCTATTTAATAAAACCAACGCCGTCTCCTAGGTACTGTACAACGGCTCTAGCTGTCTCTGCATTTTGCCTGTTCTCCCTCTTGCTGTTTAATCATCCACGGCAACCACAGAGACAACTCCTGTGACCTGCAGGGATTGGATGATACCAAGCTCATCCACCAGGTGCTACCGGTGTCACTAGCCAGCCGCACCCTTGCGTTGAACAGTCACGCAGAGCGAAAGCCTGGTGATGCCTGCCTCATTGCTTTGCTGAACTGCACCTCTTGTTTCTCTGTTCTCGACGATATTGTGGTCAGACAACTGCCACGTCACCTGCAGGGACTGGATGATCCCAAGCTCTTCTTCCAGGTGCTGGCGGTTTCACTATCCAGCCGCACCTTTGAGCTGGCCAGCAATACAGAGAGGGTGCCTGGTGATGCCAGCCTCTGTCTTCAACCTGCACCTCTTGTTTCTCTGTCCTCAACAATCTAGGGGTCTGACAATGATCACGTGACCTGCAGGGACTGAATGATCCCAAGCTCATCTTCCAGGTGCTCCCAGTAACCCTGGTCAGCCGCACATTTCAGCTGGCCAGCAATGCTGAGAGGGTGCCTGGTGATGCCAGCCTCTGTCTTCAAACACCTCTGCACCTCTTGTTTTCCTGTTGTCAATAAGTTTGAGATCAAATTCTTCCTATGTGACCTGCAGGGGTTGGATGATCCCAAGCTCATCTTCCAGGTCTTGCCGGTGTCCCTGGCCAGCCGCACCTTTGAGCTGGCGAGCAACGCAGAGAGGGTCCCTGGAGATGCAAGCCTCAAGCGCCTCAAGATGGGTGCCAGCTTTGTGTCTGGTGAAGACAGCCCTGCCAGAAGCCTCATCATTGCTGCCAGAGCCAACAGCAAACGCCTTACATGTAAGCTATATGCCATGACTTTCTACACAATTAATGTATGCACAGATTGTGCTGTTGGCTGCACGTGCTGAGTAATGCATGTTGGATTCATGTCTGGGGAAACAGCCCCGCCAGAAGTCTCTTCTTTGCTACAAAAGCCGACCGCAAATGTCTCACACGTAAGCTGCAAGCTTGCATGCAGGACACGTCAGCACGTTTGATGTTGTCTGCAAACATATTGATGCATGCTGGGGATGTTGAAAGGAGAGTGATGGCTGGTGGCTTTGTGTCTGGCGAAGAAAGCCCTGCTAGGCAGCGCATCATTGCTGCCAGAGCCCAAAGCAAATGCCTCATCCGCTGTGCTTGAACATTGCATATTGTGTCTGTATGTGTGATTTTGTCTGCATTCAAGTTGGGGCACATCATAATAGCCTCAAGCGCATGAAAACGGGCGCCAGCTTTGTGTCTGTCTTCAACAGACACATTGCTGCCAGAGCAACAGTAAGCACCTGACATTCAACTGCCATGCTTCCAGACATTTCGCAGTGGAAGTTGCCTGCATATCAGCATCTTGTTTCATGTTTTGGGGATGCTGGCTGCAAGTGCAAACAGGTGGTGGCTTTGCACATGGTGAAGACAGCTCTCACATGTTTCGCATCATTGCTGCCAGGGCTAAGAGCAGGCGCTTTGCATGTAAGCTCAATGGTTTCAGGGTGCATAGGGTGGTTTTCTGCATATAACTGTTCCAGAATGTCTGTTGGGTGTGCTCCATGCCATGTCCAACGACAGTGAAGTGTTTGAGCTGACATCATGTTTTGTGTTGTGCAGCATTGTTTGGGATGATATCACGGTCCAGCAGCAAGGAGACCAAGCCATCTGGTGGCAGTGACCCCCATGTGGGTCGGGTGGGGTCCACCATCATTCTGCCCTCACCCAGAGAGCTGGAACTCGTCAGGTCAGTCCCTGCTATTGCATCTGTGCCACCCTTCACTACACGCCATCTTGCATGTGTCCTGGCCGCAATTGCAGCAGCGTGTCCTTGCTGTGGCTGCAAGGCGTGCAAAATCAAGCCTATGCTGCAGAGAATTGCATGAGATGTTGCATGTGCGCTGCCCGCACTTTCTGCAGTATCACTTGTACACTGACTACAATGCATGCAAAAGCAAGCCTAAGGTGCTCACAACTGCGCGCAAAAAACCCATGTGTGCTGACAAATCTGTGCACTATCAGCAACTGCTATGCTGGTCGAAGGTAAGACTCTGCTTCTGTAGAAATCAGAACAGTCAGCTGGTGTGAGGGGCTGCATCTCCACCTTCTTCAGGGCCTCAGCCACTCCCCCAGGATCCAGGGGGGCAACTGATATGAATATCGGTGATGACAAAGCTGACTTTTGGTGGAGATCATTCGCTTGCGTCAGCTGAGATCTTTGTTTGCAGGAGTCACAACAGTCAGCTGGTGCCAGGTGCTGCAGCACCTGTGCAGGCCTATGCTCCCTCCCCCCTGGGGTCCATGGGGGATCTAGCCCAGGCCGTCATCAACAGGGTGAGGGGTCTCAGAACAAGCCAGGACCGGGATAGCCCTAGGGCAGGGGCTGGGAAACGCACCCTGTCCCTGCTGTCCAGAGGGGCTTTTGGGCGGGACAGCTGCCCGGCTACCCCCATGGCAGGAGAGGGGTCAGGCCAAGACCCGTCCTCTTCACTGGGTATGTTTATTCAATCCATTTGTGATGATAAGTTGAGGAAAACCAAAGAAAATGATGGGTCTTTGTCGTTGGGTGTCCTCCTGCAAGCATATGTGATTGAAAGAACCTGAATTGTGACTACGCAAACACCAGAAGGTTGTTTGTGTCCTGCAGCGCCAGTTTATGGGAGTGTTGATTACAGAATAGAAATGATGCACAACATGAACTAGTCATCTCACTTAAAGTCACTGCCAAGGTCTCAGCCTTGAGTTGTGTCATGTGATGCAGAAGCCTACCCCCACTTGAGCAGGGGTGTCCCCCCACCAGTCAAGGTGCCTGGGTCCAGGCTGAAGAAGCAGAGGAGCGCCTCCGAGGGAGAAGACTCACCTGACAGCCGCAATGCCTCAGGTTTGCCACCTGTCCAGTCACAGCAAATGCTGCTTAGGACGACACTGGGTGTGATGACAACCTCGACATGTTGACCAGAACTGTGGAAAGAGGCTTTGCTCCACTTGACAATGCACTGACTGTGATGCACTGGCTGCAGTGTAAGTATGGCCTTTTGTTTGTCGTCTGTGTGTCTTCTTCTGTCTGTCTTCCAACACATGCATAATCACCATCTGCATCACCATTTCCAGCAGAACATGGCTTGAGGTGTAGTGTGTTGTGGTTTGCCGTCTGTGAGCAGTACCATTGCCTTGCAGGGTCTGAGTTTCAGGAGGGTGGGGACAAGGAGGGGTCTACAGGCTCCCCCCGGCTTCAGCACTCACACTCAGACATGTCTCCTCACCACTCGCTGGACTCAGCCTCTATGTCTCCAGTCTATGCCAGCTACCTGCTAGCGCAACAGGTTGATGTAGCTCTCCTTGCTTCATCTCACAGACCCAAGTCCTCAAACCTGACCCAATGTTTTCCTTGGTCTCACCAGGGGCTTATCGCAAACATTGGCAAGCTCCATTGCAAGATGCTGGCATACAATGCATTGGCAAGCTACACTACAAGATGCTGGCATACAATGGGAAACTGTCTACTTCCAAATCAATCATGCTCAACAACAAGTATCCTGCCAGCGTGTTGCGTAGCAGGTGACCAAACTGCCATGCCTGCATCATAAAGGCTGACAACTGCATGTTGTGCATTGCAGGTGCCACGAGTACCGTCTCGGCATCACAAGGCAATGACAATGGGGCATCTAGACTGGCCCCGAGGTCAGAGCAGGGGGGGCGAGGGCGCTGGGGGCCGCAGGGGGGACTGGGGTGGGGTCACACAGCCGCTGCAGATTACTACACAGGAGCCAGCAGGGGCTGACGCAATGCAGAGAAGGCTCAGGGTAGATGTTCATTCTCCGGTGAGTTGCCGAATGCGCAGCAAACTGACATTCAATGACTGATCACCATTGACATCACATGCTTGATGATGCATTTCATCAGCAAGCAGTTCACGGTTGATCATTGTCACATGATTCATCATGTTATTAGCGTAGCAATTTTTTGTCTTGTGCAAGCTGTTACAACTTGGTTAGCATTGCCTTGTGTTGAGGGGGACCGCTCCCAAGGGTCCCCGGCGTCATCTTTGTCTGGAGACCATGAGGACCTGCTGGATGGGGCTTGCAATTCAAAGCCAACGTCCACTGTTCAATGAAGTGAAAACGCTTGATTCCTGCGCTCTGATAGCCTATCATTGAAACAAACAGTAAGGAGCACTACTGATCAATTGTCATGGCACATTGGTGCTGTCAATGTTCACAGCGCAAATGTTATGCCATCTCTGTAGTGCATCAGAATTAGATTGCTTCCACAGCATTGCTCTACAAGGTCTACTTGTCAGTTCTCTACAAGGTCTTGAACAGATGCACACAGTCACAGTTGCTAGCCAGCTAAGAGATAGCCAAGGCTTTTGTTCATTCACTGATTTGACATGCATGCTAGACAGGCTCAGCAGGCCTAGATAGGTACGTCCTAAAGCAGTGACTTGTTTTCCATTAGTATTGGGATGAGGCTGTAGGGCATGGCTACTTCTACAGTAGAGCGCATGCCTTGGAAGAGCAGGCTCAGATACCCACACATGCTTAGGATACAGTCATGTCAATTTGGTCAACTCATACGCGGGTAGTGGCTTGCAGCTCAGCAGTTGACTTAGGCTGTGGGCGGCTTATGACTTGAATTGAGAATAGAGCTTGTGGCCTGCAGTAATTTCTATCATGCATTGCTGCTGGCAACTCCAGCATTGCGTGGTAGTCATTGCTGCAAAATTGTCATTTCATGCTATATTCAGGTCATCATCGCCCGTAGCAGAATGTGTGCACACCACCTGATGGACTGACTTGCAGGTGAGCAAAATCTAGGTTGGAGCACGTGAGCTTGCGTGACACGCACACACATTGGGCCAAGGCCTAGTCTGTTGCATTGCTTCCTGCCTGGTCCTGACGTTCAACTGCATGCTGACTGGTAACTTTGCACCATTACACGATTGAAGTAGTACCACCAGAGATTTGACAATCAGTGAACAGGTCAACATGCATACAAGCAGCAGCCAGCAACTCAGGCTCAGATGAGACAACACGCTTTACACCTCGGAGCGACACCTGCTTGCATCAGCTGTCAGTCTGGCTCAGATCTGGCCACATCAAATAACTGCTACCGTTCAGGTGACACCAATAGTACTCGCTGAAAGCTTCGCAAACTGTGTGCAGGCGGTTGCGAGAGACTCAGCAGATGACTCAAGCTAAGATGTGGCTACCCCGAGAACAGAGCACGGCCTAGGTGACACGATGTTTCAAAGTCTGCAAAAGTGAAAGCGACCACAAGTACTTTCAAACTGGAAAACAACATGCAAGGCATCTAGGGTCTACTGAACCATAAGCAGTAGATGAGGTGATCATTGGTTGCTGAATGAAAAAGTGACATGCAGGCAGCCGCCAGCGACTCAGCAGATGACTCAGGCTCAGATGTGGCCACACCCAATACAGTGTACGCCCAGGAAGTAGCGCAGCTGTTTGTATCGGGACGGCGCAATCAAACGCGCGACACCAGCCGGTTTGGCAGCCTGGAGGGATCGCGTACAATGTCCAGCCGGGCTCTACATGCGCTCCATGGACCCACCCCTAGCCTCCCCTCAAACGAAAGCATAGGTGCAAATAGTATCCAGTTTCTGGCCCTTTCCCCTGATTTTTGCCATCTTTCATTTCTGGTCAAAGATCATGTCGGAACCTGGAAGGGTGACATACCCTTAGCAGTCAGGCCCTGCACGCTCTTTATGGGCCAATTCCTCTCTACTCAAGCGAAAGCATAGGTGAGGCTGCTGCTTTGTTCTGAATGACATTTCCCCTTGCTCTGCTTTTCCGAAAGTCTATCCTGGACACAGTCTATTTGCGCAACTCCAGCCACTTTGGAAGCCTGGAGGGATCGCGCACTTTGTCCAGCCATGCCCTACATGGGCCCAAACCCAGATTCCCTTAGAGCAAAAGCACAGCTTTGCTCGGTGGTGTAGTTTTTGTATACTTCTCCTTGCTCTGCTTTTCTGAACATGTCACATGGCATTGGTTCAGTTGCGCGACACCAGCCAATTTTACAGCCTGGGGGGAAATCACGCAGCATGTCCCGTGGGGCCCTGCACGCTGTTTGTGTACGCACCCCTAGTCTCCTCTCCAGCAAAAGCATAGGCGCGGCAGATGTTCTGCTTTTATCCCTTGTCTTCTGACAGTGACATGGTCTCAGTGCAAGTCTGCCTTGACGCAAAAGCACAGCAGTCATCCATCAAATTGTAAATTCGGTGGCTGCAGGGCCTCACCATACATTGAGCTTGCCTCCAGACCTGATGGGCGTTCCTGGAGGCCCTGCCCCTCAAAGCCGCCCTGGCCCCCTTCAGCAGCGCCATGCTCGGCTGCAGCAGCCCCTGGTAGCCACTCAGTCAGTGCCCGCCAGCAGTAGACTGCAGGCTGTTAGTCAGAGCCCACTTTTTGACCCTACCAGGCTCACAGTGAGCAATTTGGGAGCTCAAGATCAGCAGCAGCAGCAGCAGTCACAGATCTCAGGCTTTCTGAACAGTGATCGCTTGGCTGGCTCGCAAGCTCTACGGCGGTTCTCACATGTAAGGCCAGAGCATGCTGTGCTCTGTGATCACTCATTTCTTTCATTCATGCTAGACAGGTTCAGCAGACCCAGCTATGTACGTACTGAATCGTGCTGTTATGCAAAGCAGCAGAAGGCTTGTCATGGCTCAGCAAATTTGCTCACCATTGCTGACTCCTTGAGTCATGCACAACAAATGAGCAAGCAAGCACATGCTGTGGAGTATCCTTTGAAGCCAACTTTTCAAGCATGCTAAGCGATTCTCAGGTGGTTGCTGGAGCGCAAATTCATAACTCGCATGGACAAGAAGTCTACTGCAAACATGCTGCCTTGGTGTGTGTACTGGAATTTCTCGTGGATGCATGGCAGGTTGTTGCTTTGAAGGCGGCAATTCCGGGCTGCCTCTTTAGACAGAGGCTCCCGCTATGACGCCTAACAGCGTAGACTTTTCTTTTCTTTTCATGGCAGTTTCATACTGAAGGTCACTAGGGCATGAAAGTAAATGTGACACCTATCGTCATGCATTTGCCACGCATTTCCTCAATCTGCATAGTTGTTACAGTTGCTGCCTTTGAGGCTGCTGCATGTTTTGTGTGGCTGTCTGTTGATAATGATAATATCAACAAAACCTAGTACACATTACAGTACTTGTCTTAAGGGGTGTGTTGTTATGTATCTGATCAAATCTTTGGTTATGCAGAGGAGAACAGCTTCTGTAGAGAGCGCCGGGGGTCAGTCAGCTTATGGAGATTTGTACCCAGAAACATCTGAGTCCAGTTGGGTCTCTGAAGCTGGCAGCTTTTCTCGGCATGGTGGCTTCAATGCTTCAAACTTGGCTGTACATTTTGAAGGCGATGAGATTGTCGAAATTTCTGACATATCAACAGGCGTGATGGACTCAGATCACCATATAGAGCAAGTCTAGGCAGTGCAAGTATGTCAGTTTTTGGTCGTATGACTATTCCGCTAGTGAAACAGCCCTGAGAAGTGAATCACACAAAACATCAACAAGTTCATTGCAGCCTGTGATCAATGAGATGAATGCAATCAGGTACATATAAGTCTTTACAAGTCTCTGAGGGCTCATAGCATCTTTGCACATGTTCAGTATTGGGCGTCAGGAGAGCTGTTTTATTTATGGGCCACCTCCAACACGACGCCCCAGTAATGATGCTGCCAGTGGTTCTCGTCTATGCATATGTACTGAAGGCATTCGACAGCTGTTGCATTAGTCAAATGTTAACTTTGGTCTTGCGTAGCATGTGACGTGCAATGATGATGGGGTGTGACAGCTTAACGTGTTGCGCTGCAGATAACACATTGAGGCAAAGCCATTGCAGGCTTGCAGTTGCCAGCTTCTGACTTTTACATGCTGCTTTGGCTGAAACTTTTCACATAATGAAAGATTGGTGCAGCAAGCACAGTGCTGCAAGAAAGAGTGAGCACAGCCAACAAATTGGTTGCAGGGCCATGCAGTCAACAGCAATCTACGTGCCTTCAGACCAGTTTTCCTTACTGTTTTCTGTGACACACCTCATAAGAGCACTGGACAAACATGAGTTCAGAAAGCCACAAATCCGGCTTGATGTCTGTTGCAACGACAGCCACAACATGCTGCAAGCCCAAGCATGCCACAAGCCAAGTCAATCAGCATCAGCAGCATTGCCAGCGCTGTTAGCAAGACACTCTGTGTAAACGAGCTGTTGTCAAAACAATGCCATCTAGATGGCATTGAAAAGCGTTTGCAAACATGCTGTGCTAGCTGTATATTGGCTGTTAGCAGCAATCAGCGCTGCCCCTGGCCAAATGGCTGAGCTGCATATTGCATATTCTTTGTGCATGAAGCCAGCATGGTCACAGCGATGTTCGCAGCTGCAGCAGGAATGCTAGCCTGGGTTCCTGTGCAGCAGGATGCTGTGCCTAGCCTATTCCTCTGCATCACCCTGCATGAGCTTCACATTGTCAGAGCAGCTTAATGACAGCACATTGCAGGCTAGACATAGAGCAAGGCAGTGATGGCCGGGTAGATTGCTGTGCGAGACGGCAGTGACTGATCACCGTTGCCTGCTCACCTCGGGATTGATCTGCTTTGGTGGCGGCAGGAAGGCCAAAGCTTTTATGACAACGGCACCAGGCTCCTTTTTGAGCTCATCTACACTCTCAAAGTTCAGAGTTGGCTTGGCCAATGACTCCTGCAGCGGGTGCATGTTGCTTGCATGCATACATATGGGAGCCGTCCGACGTCGACACACAACTGAGGTCCTTACCGGAAGGTACAGCTTTGTGCCGTCCTTCTCAACGATCAAATCTTGGATGCCTAGAAGCGCTACATGATCGTCTTCCTTCACTGCGTACCAGGTGTAGTTCCGCTGCTCGTATGGTAGGTCACGCACGTATGCAAAGCCGTTTGGCTTGATCTCCTGATCCTGCACCACTTCTGAGTGCTTGGGTATCTTATCATGCTTGGCGTTGGCAATCTCGTAAACCGGAATCGACATTGCGGCGTGTGGCTGAATAGACTCTAGTCCGAGACCAGAAAAAGTCTCAGCAAAAATGGCACGCGAGTTTCATGCAAGTCTCGTCAATGACCTGCGTCTTCTTCTTCACAGTGAGTGTGCATTATCTGCTGAGCAAGCTTGCAAGCCGCAGACCGGCACCCTTGCGCCATGTAGAGTGAGCCAGGGGCGTGGGATGGGGGTCAGCTTTCTTTGTATCTGTCCCCCTAAAAGCATACAGTTTGAGCCGAGCAAAGACAACTCGCGGGCTGAGATCTCTGCACGCCTAGCTGCTGTTGACGCTTTCCAAACCCCAGAAGCATGTCAACTGATTTGCCCAGGCGCAGGCCTTGCTTACCTACCGTGTCCCGACCTTTCTATAAAGGTCGAAGTGTCTTGTTTTGCTGCTTTCAAGGGGTAAGCGAGCTGGCCGCACTGCTGGATCACCGCCACTCCTCAAGCGTGCGCTGCCTGACATACCGCTGCTTGTACAGGAAGCTTGAGAACTATGCTTACCTCGTCCGCAAGTATTGCGCTAAGCGGTTGCAGCAGGACGACTTGCCGACACTCAACCAGATAAAGGAAGCCGCGCCTCTCTCTGTAAGCTTGGCTTCACTTTCCCCGCAACGTATTCCCTGACGCTTGTGCCTTTTCTTTTGACACTCGAACCTGATCTGTAGCCAGCGGAGGTGGTCTGCGAGCTGTACCAGACACTTGGCACAACTTTCTTGCCAAAGCTGAAAGGAGACTTTGCCTTCGTGTGCTTTGATAGCCGGAAAGTAAGCTTCATTTTAGCAAACACTGTGATGTTTGCTGAGACACCCTCAACAAACTGTGATCTATGATACACAACATCGTCAACCCCTTCTGTTCATCACCATCGTACTCTTGAGGCTCATGCTTGACAAATGTGCGTCACTGCAGGTAAGAGTGCTTGCAGCCCGTGCTACAGCTGGAGGTGTCAGTCTCTGGCAGGCAAGAGGACCAGATGCCTGTCTATGCATTGGCAGCGGCAACTGTGAACCCTCAGGCTCTCACAGCAAGCTTGACATACAGCCAGGCTTCTTCAAGTATGGCTGGTACGCTGACCCCCAGCGCTTCGCCACAGCAGTCCCAGAAGGCAGCACCAGCGCAGCTGCTCAGGCTGCACAGAAGGCCATGCAAGGCATTGCTGTGACAGCCAAGCCGCCCAGCCTTCAGAGGAACAGCACAGGCTCAGGCATGTCAAGCGTGAGCACCTCTGACTTCATGCTGAGGTCGGTGTCCATGACGTCAGCAGCGCCCATTGCTATTGGCAGCAACAGCAACAGCAAGGAGAGCAGCAATGACAACTCTCTGGTCAGCAGCATGTACACAGACACAGTTTTGGATGGCAGTTTGACCAGTGATGCTAGCATGATGACAGCTAAGACTAACAAGACCAGACGTGGCAAGCGGGGTGGCAAGAAACAGCGCGAGAACAGCCAGATGCGTAGGATGCAGTCAACACCTCAGTCTGTCTCCCCTGCCATGGTAAGGCCTGCCTTCCTGAAGCAGCGCTGTGCTTGCATTTGCCCTCACTGCCCTGAGCTTGCAGTGTGCGGTACTTCTCTCCCTTGTTGCGTTGCATGTCGCAGTTGACCAGCAGTGTTTGTGTAGAGCATGCAGTCTGTGAGTGTAGTCGCAACGTGGTCAGCTGCAGCGTGTTGAGGGCATAGCAGGCATGCTGAGCAGGCGCCATGTGTCCGCTTTCAAGTTGATGCATGCCTGCATGATGTCTGAAGTTTGACACGACGCCGCACCTCCAAATTGTGGCACGGGTTTCCGTGCAAATACTGTCATGTCTGTCTACACTGTTTGTCTGCAGTATGAGTACAGCTGTCTGCTCAGGCTGCTCATTGAGTGGCATATGGCAGCAGCTAATTGCCTAGTCTTACCCTTGATCAAATCACACCAGACATTCACACTTTTGACTGCTAGCAAATGAGTCAACATAAGGTATGCACTCCCTTAACAGTAAGCTATTGAGATTGTTGTTGCAGGCATTATCATCCTTGATAGCACTCAGGCATCCTTGATAGCACTAAGGCCAATGTTTGTATGTTGACAATTGAGACTGTTTGCGTCACAAGCAGACCAGATCAATATCAGGCATATGCACACTTGAGTGACGTCTGGATTTGTTGTTGCAGGCTTCAAGAAAATCAACGTCACAGCACTCAGCACATGATGAAGCACTGCCATTTCTGACTGATAGCATTTGGTCTGTTGTTGCAGGCATCAAGCCCATACGGGTTACAGGCAGACCGGAAGGGCTGGTGCTGCAGATCACTGGACTGATAGGGAGCGTTTGATGTTGCAGGCGTCAGGTTCGTCTGGCTCACAAGCAGACCAGAAGGGCTGGTGCCACACACTTGACTGCTCACAATTCTTTGTTGTTGCAGGCATCAAGCCCACTCGGGTCACAACCAGACCCAATCAACAACAGGCATCCTGCACTTGACTAATGACAACTGGATTGTTTGTTGCAGGCATCAAGTCCGTCTGGGTCGCAAGCGGATCAGAAGGGCTGGTGGCGCAGCTCAGCATCAGGCAGAAACACCTCCCCACTGTTGCAAGCAGTCAACTCATCATCTCGGCCACCCTCTCAAGCAGGCTCCCAGGCCGGTGACAACAGCGCAGATGACGCATCACAGGGCGACACCATGTCAAGCATCTCATTGGCTGATGTCCCCATGACCAGGGCCCTCTCAAGCCCTGCTGCTGCAAGTGCCCTCGACCCTGCGCAAGCCCCAGGTCACGCTGATGCTGCATGGGGCCAAGACACTGTAGACGCCACTGCTGACGAGCTGCAGTTTCGCTTGTCTTCTGGATCAGGTCTGGGCCGCCTACCAACTGTGGTGGAACACACAGACGAAGGCATGTCAAGGCCTCAGTCTCTGGCTGACCTCAGCAAGGCAGGCTGGACTGTTGACAATGCCCTGTCAAGATGCAGCTCACAGGCAAACATCAGCCGCATGACAAGGATCAGCTCGTTTCCTGAGTTGGGCACTATGCCCGAGGTCAGCATCAGCTCTGGGAGCTCCCCGCCTTCGGCCTTGCCTCATTACCCATCTCACAGACAGCTGGCAGACCTCAGCACTCGCATGTCTGCTGCCTTCTCAGGCCTCAGCAGCAGTGAGCTGCCGAGTGAGGCAAGACAGAAACCCGCTTCGGTGTTGAACCCACATGCTGCGTCCTTTCAGCCTGGTGTTGCTCAAGGGGAAGCGTCAAGACCTAGTCAAGCTGCAACAGCAAGAGAGGCAAAAACCCAAGCTGCAATAAAGGGCCCTGTGGCTGATGGGTTGTCTGTCCCAGCCTCAACGCAGAAGCCAGAAGTGGTAGTGGGCTTTGCGTCACCGTCAGATGTTCACATGAGCAGTGACACTGATGTGCAACAAGCGTTGGGAGCAGGAAGCGACTTGAGCAGCTTGCCTCAGGACTTGCAGAAGGCTACAAGCATGTTCAACAGGGTTCCATCTGGCTTGAGCGGTGCCATTGCTGGTGAGAAAGCAGACAAGGCTGTGGCCCGCAGGCTGCTGCTCAAAAAGCGCACACCCAGTTTCAGCAAGTCAAAGAGCTGCAACGACCTTGTGGCTGCTGAGCCAAAAAGCTCCGCCAGATCGCCTTTTGCCCCCTTGGCCCATCTTGCTCAGTGAGAGCTATGGGATTTCCGTCATAACCACAGTTTCATAGTTTTTCAGCAAACATCCGCTTTTCATCTGTTCAGAAATGAAAATGTACCATTGGTGCAAGGGAAGTG
Source organism: Trebouxia sp. TZW2008 (assembly GCA_002118135.1). Lineage (NCBI taxonomy): Eukaryota > Viridiplantae > Chlorophyta > Trebouxiophyceae > Trebouxiales > Trebouxiaceae > Trebouxia > Trebouxia sp. TZW2008. Next base: position 39,160 of record BDIU01000355.1, read on the forward strand.
TAGCAAGGTCTGTCTGGAAGAGCAAGTGATGCTCTCTCAAGCATATGGTTGCTTGACAATTTTGATGATGATGATGATGATGTGCATTGTAGCTCAATTCTGGATGAATGGAGTGTGGATGAATGTACATTTTTCAGAAAGACTGGCAGGATTTGAGACCTGAACCTTATTGTTTGGCACGCTGTACGTTTTCAGTGCTCACAGTCTGTGCACTTACCTTGAGGTTTGCAATATTGTATGGCTATGTCGAACAAGAGGCCTCAGTATTTTGTGATGCTTGAAGCTAGCATGCGTGTCAGGGTCGTGAGATGTGAAACTGTACAATAAACGTCAGGACAAACTTCATCTCTCTGAGTGCGTGCGTTTCCAGGTGGCGTGTGTGCGCTTGGTGACCGTAGCGAGATTTTTTGAACTCCTCGCTCTGTGCAACAACAGTTTTGCAAGCTGGTTAAAGGACGTCTATGCAAAGGCCTGTGCTCATTTATGTAAAAAATCTGTGCCTGGTACCAAAACCATTGTGTCAACCAAAAACAGTACCGGTTTGCATGCTTTAGCTTGGACTGCAGCTGAGCATCCGTCAATGCTTCAAACCTTTGCCTTGAAAGTCGGCAATAACAATGCACAAAGTCCCGCTATTTGACAGCAAAGCACAGCCACTATTTGCAGCACAGCCTTTGCACATACCAGTGTAGCAGCATCACATACCTGCAAGAATTGAGTGTGACTTGAGCACCCAGTGGGCACAATATATGTGCAGTAGAACAGCTGAGCGTCACTGCATGGCAGACACTGCTGTATTCAGACCATAAACGGGCTGTCTTCAGCTGTACTGCCCATCAAATTGCATTCCAAACAAGAGGCAACATAGCTAAGCCTACACCATGCTGCCCACAGCATGTTTGAGCAGCAAATTGCGCTGTGCAGAGCTGTGTGCGCCTGGTTCTATGGCTAAGCCCTAATCTTGCAATTATTTAGGGTCTAGGGGACTAACATTCAGCATTAGCATTGTGTGTGCCAATACATAGTGGACATTTGGCTGCTGACAATTCAGCAGTAGCCTGTGCGCTGGCTATTCAAGCAGGCACCGCACTGCCCATCATGTCATCATGGGCATTGTATATGATGACTGCAGCGCATATCATCTCATCATTATCATTGTGCGTGACGCTAGGCTGACCAGAATGCTGCTCTTATGCAGCAAAAGCGTGTGTGCTCAGACTGTACAAGCAGGCACTGCACTGCTCAAGATGTTTGTGATGTGTTTGTGATGCTACAGGCTGGACAAACTGCTGTTGATGATGCAGCAATAGCCTGTGCCCAGCCTGTTCCAGCAGGCACTTCACTGCCCATCATGTCATCTTTAGCATTGTGCGTGATGCTACAGGCTGGACAAAACTGCTGATGATGCAGCAGCAGCCTGTGCTCAGGCTTTTCAAGCAGGCACTGCGTTGCTTACCATATCACCACAGGCGTTTTGCGTGACGCTACAGATGGAAGACTTGCTGCTGATTGTCTGTGCCCTTTCTTTCAGTTCTTACTCTTTTCTTTGCTTTTGTTGTTGCTGATAATGCCACACAGCCTGTGTCCAGGCTCTGCAAGCATGCATTGCAAGATGCAACATCCATAAATGTTGCTATGATATGTGGCGATTTTTCAAAGCCTATTGATCAGCGCACTTTTGAAAGTCTGCTGCCAGAGCACCATTCAAGCAAGCTGCTGTGCTGATTGAGCAGCATGCTATCTGCCAAACAGGTCTTTCCCAGCATCAGAAACGTTGCCAAACACTTCGTTTTGTGCAAATCTGTGCAGCATTTGCATCAGCTTGGGTGTGAGATGTGTCACAGATGCTCACTTATGCCTGAGTGACCATTAGAACACAAAGAGCTTGCTTCCACCTATGACATTGGAGCTGCCAGATGCAGCACACAGCTCTTTTGGACCCTGTAGCCTCTGTTGATGCCAAACGTGTGTGAGACCAAGGGACTGGTCAATGATTCTGTTAAGGTCACACAGAGCAGTGATGATCAGGAACACAGCTATTTGTCTGTGCTGGCACCGTGACTACATCAGCAGCAGCAGCAGCAGCAGCAGCAGCAGCAGCAGCAGCAGGAGCAACAGCAGCAGCAGCAGCAGCAGCAGCAGCAACAGCAGCAGCAGGAGCAGGAGCAATAGCAGGAGCAACAGCAAGCACATAAGTAACAGCAGCAAATGCAACAGAAACAGCAAAAGCCACAACAGCAAAACCACAAGCAAAAGCAGCAGCAGCAGCAGCAGCACACCTAGCCAAAGTCATTTAGCATGCATAACACCTTGATTGACACTTGACAGCCCAGGATCTACAGCTTGTTGATGGTGCATTCATGCAAAGGCTGATGCTGCAGCAGCTCAAAGCATATGCATACCATGAGGAATCTGCATTACAACAGGTTGGAGCGGACAGACATCATGCAAGTCATCATCATTATTTACATGCGTTCTAGTGAGGTTCCATGACCTGGCTAGGTGCATACAGAAGCAGTGACTTTTGCATCCAAACAAGTGTGTCCAAAGCCAACTTGTATCGGTGCAAAATGCATACCTATTCACTCAACTCTCTGCTTGCTGTCTCACAAATGAATTGAACTCACAAATTTCTGCGTGATCTTGATATTAGACAATTCTGCTCTAAAAAACTGAAGAGAGATCATGAAATCTGTCCAGCAGCCCCTACTACAGCCGGCATCCAAACATTGCAAGTTGTTCAAAAAATAAACTGGCAGCAAGTTGTGCCTGCATCAAGCATGACTATTCAACATCCAACATTTGCAGCGCAGCCTGCCATGAGCACTCAATGCAGCTTGCTTAGCAAATTGCATGACTAAGACTGCGCATGCACTTAGCCACATGACAGACAGAAATTTATGACTGTTTGATGTCTGTCTTAAACACCCAGCACTTTAGCATCGGAATTCGTGTGCACTATCCAGCACTGCTCTACTCATGGAAAGCCATGCAGCAAGCTGACAGCACAGACCCTGATATGACGCACAGTCATCACATGCATGTCATGCAGCATTAGCGCTGACACTTGCTGCAGAAGCGCAGTGCTGTTATATGAAGCAGAACAGCATTTATATGTCAGCATTGCAGTGCCATGCCAAGCAGCAAGAAGTCACATCTTGTGCAAAATGCAGAACTGGCCATAGCAGATCTAGAGTGGGCACTTGTGCATGAGAGCATTGGCAAAGTGTGCACAAATCACGACTATGCCAGATGCACATGCCGTACAGAGATTGAGTATTCACACATGCTGTGTCTGGCATGCATGTTGTGCATTGCTTTAGCTTGTGAGACATGCTGTCCCAATCAGATCCCTTGCCAGTCAGACTCAGCACTAGCTTGAAACCTAGGAACACCATGTACATGCAAGAATTGTGTGCAAATTGAGCACTTGGTGGATACTGCATGGTGGCAAGCACAATGCTGATATCAATGCATACCAGCAAACACTTGCTGCTGCAGAAACAACACACCAGCAAGGTAGTCTATGCTTGCACATCAAAACCAAATCTGGGACTGTAGCAACAGCATCTTTACAGGAATTTGATGATGGTGGAGGTGGTGAGCATGATGGACAACAAAATCAGATCCGCTTGCAATCCAGGCAATCACTGCCTTTGCAACCTATAAGTCTATCCCACTGCTGCCCCAAACACACAATTGCCTGACTACAACGCAGTACACTAGCAAGCCTAGCAAGCACACAAAGATGTTTCCTAGTGATGCAACCATTGAAGCAAAGGCGCCTCAATGAGAAGCTGCAGCTGGCTTAGCGCATTCAGAGCAAGGACCCCTACATGCGGCATGATCAGAAGCATGCGCTACCCAGAATCTGCGGATCTGCTTCTGTCAAAAATAACCCTTTCTGGCAGCTGGTGCTGGCGCAGGTACAGGACCTGGCGCAGTCACATTGACTGCCACCTCAATGTCAGTTGGCACAATCAGCCCTGCACAGCACACCACATTGCTTGCCACCTATGCTGTCCATAGCACATTGCCATTGTACCTTGTCAGCCTCAGAGTTTGCTATGTCGCATGCTTTGTAGCGAAACGCAGGGGACTAGCATACATTGCATCTGCTGCATTTGTGGAGCACATGCCATGCAGACAAGTCTAGCATAGGTTCAAGGTAGCAAAGAGTTGCTCAGCATGGACATGCAGGGCTTGATGCTGCTGACTGCATAGACTACTTGTATAATGCCAGAACACAGTGATGGTGTAGCTGAGTGAATCACACAGAAGCGTATTCTCTGAAAGATGCATGTGGTTGGGCTTACCTTTGGAAACCACAATATTGACCAGAACGCCGGCAGCGCATTGGCCAGGCCCAGATGACGTGAACACAATCACGCCAGGGGTTGTCATCCTCAGGGTGACAGTGGCAGCTGAGTGCAGAGACACCAGCTGGGAAAAGCCGCTTGCTGATGCGCTGTAGTTGGCAGGGCAAGTGTCTGCAAAGTGGAGCAACACGTTGAAACATCAGCTACACCCACTATACCATTGCTGCTTGCTGTGGTACCCAATCGCATGTGGCAGTCTACACAGCTCTGAGGTGTGCTGCTGCAACACTGGCTTCGCGTTGGCAAATTAAACTGTCAATCCTGTCAAATGCTGGAGTGCAAAATGCTGTTTTAATCACACAGAATCTCAAATAGCGACAGTGGTAGCCATGGTACTTTTGTGCTAGAGCAGCCCTGACAATCATAGCTCAGCAGTGTGTCAGATATGCAGTTGTTCAGATGGTATGCCTCAAACGTTGATCAGCATTGCACCTGTAGGAATCTTCCACAAGGAGAAGGGGCCACCAGCAGTGTGGTTCCAGTGGATGGTTACTGTGTCACCCACGTTGGCAGCAACATCTCTGTATCTTGAGGCATTCTGACTGGCAGGAAGGCCCCAAGGAACATCAATTGCCTCTGCAAGCAAGCATCACCTCATGTGAGCGTATTTGGACTCATTCAACCATGAACCAGGATTTTACATTGGGCTGTGCAGTGTTCAGCAGCAGGTGAAAGCATAAAATGACGCTGTGTAGCTCAGAAGAGTATTCGAATTTGAACGCAAATGCTTACTTAGCAGTCTCCTGCCAGGTCCTTGAAGAGACTGCTCAAACTTTGCTGGACGAGCTTGTACTAACCCTGCACAATCAGAGCAGTTGTGAGCAATCCCAATCATATACTGAGCAGAATGATCCAACTTGCAAGTCAATAGCTTGTACTGAAAGGCAAAAAGAAATAGACAGTCACCTGCAAAGAGAGATACAGTCACCAGCAGGCAGGCACAGGCTGCTGCCGTTCTCATTTTGACCTGTGGCAAATCACTCAAGTCTTTACAGACGATCATGCATCAAATTCCGACAGTTTGATTTGTACGGCATGCTAGAAAACCCGGCTGTTCCGGGCCACTAGATACGATAACACGCCAATGCCTGTATGAGTGGCGGCTGCACCGCACAAGCGCTTGTGCAGCACAAGCGCTGGGCGAGGAACTCATCAAGAAGCGGAGCTTGCCTGACAACTATAGTAGGTTGATGATGTGCTTGACAATACACCTGTCTGAGACAGCAGGCCGGGGCCACACAATGACGGCTTTCGGCTTGCAATCAGGAGATGCCTGTGGACCAGGTTTGACGCTCTAGCTTGTGTCGGATCTCGCCTTGCGCGATGCTGCTACCTGTGTGAAGCTGCTGCAAAAATTCTAAAGAAGGGTTCTGCCAATTTGCAAAAGGCAGATCATCCTGCGCTAGCTGGTGCATGCACTTCAGCGCAGCGCTCTGTTTGAGCAACATTCCGATGAGCGAATGAGCAAAGTCGTTTTGTGAATATTGCAAAAGGTTATTATCGCATTGATCTGACTTTCTCAGTACTAAGGGTGGACCTGGCAGCATGGCATCAGCAGATATCGATCTGTTTGACAACTGGTTTCGGGTCGCTGATAAGGACAGGGATGGCGTTGTCAGTGGCGGAGAGGCAGTGGAGTTCTTCCAGCGCTCGAAGCTGCCTCAGTCTACGCTGTTTCAGGCACGACATAGACATACTGACTGGCCTTCTCTGAGCACTCCTCTCCTGATGTTGAGCTGCATTCAGTACAAGACCTCACGATGTCTCCTGCAGGTGTGGAACATGGTGGCTGGAGACAGTGCTGCATTGAACAAGCCACAGTTCTACAGCACTTTGCGCTTGATCTCTTTAGCACAGGTATGCACGCTTATCTGCCAGGAAGTTCTCTGAACACATTTAACAGTTGTACTGTCTGAGCACCACCACCCTGCAGAGAAGCGGAGGCCAATTGCAAGAGGCTCAGGCACGATCAGTCCTGATTGGTGTGGGGCCACAAGTGCCACCTCCTCAGATGACTGGTCTGGAAACCAAAGTCCCAGCTTCGATCAACTCATCCTGGACCCACAGTCCTGCGGTGTGGGCCTTGCCTTTGAATATGTCCGCTCAGCTTTCATCTGCCTGGGCAAATTGCATCTGCGCTTGACAAAGTTCAAGTGATGCGGTCAGGTCATGTACACAAAGCTGATATGGCTCAGGACAAGCATCAGCATGAACTGGGCAATCAGTGCATGCAAGCACTGAACATGCTTGCAATGACTTGAGTCAGCCACATGTGGCAACTGCTTATCGATGATTCCTGGCATATCAATGTTGTGCTGCAACAATCAGCAGAATCAGTTGTCTCCTAGATTGGCCTTGTGACCTAAATTTAGATGCCGCATGCAACTGCAGCAGCCCACAGCAGCTGTAACTGTTCACTCTATCACGAGACAACGAGGCTGATCAGCAATGTAGCAGGGAGCGGCATACCTGTCTGCTATGGCGTCTTCTGCACTTCTCAACAGACAGTCAGATCTGGCGGTACAGGTCTTGCATCCTTGGCTTAGTCATGATCCCTGCATGCAATGTAGGGCCCAAGTCAGCAGGCGCAGCCAGAGAGCAATTTCCCTCCTATGCAACAGGCTGATGCTATCAGATACCAGAGCATGTTCCAGCAGATGGACAACGACCGGGATGGCTTTGTCCAGGCAAGTCCATGGCTGTTTGACTGCATGTTCATAGAGGCGGTCTGGCTTGGAGCAGTGCTGCAAGTGCATCAGCCCCTGCATTGTCGTCAGCTGAGAGAGCTGTTGAGCTACAATTTGTGACTTGTACATGTATGGTGATTTGTATGATTGCATCACCCGTGTTTGCATGGGACTTCTGCCATTGATGATGCAAACCCATGAAGTGCTCTGCCAGCCTTTGAACATCAGCTTCTGCACACCATGCCACAAGCTGCCGCCAACATCAGTGTCTGCAGCAGATTCTTCTTCTGCAATTGCATCTAGACACAGCTTGCATGATGCGATTGGATGAAGATTGTGGGACGTAGGGTGGTGACTGCTTTGGGGCGTTCATGCAATGGGGCTTGCCCAAGGGGACCCTCAAAGACGTGTGGGCTGCAGTGGCAGGGGATGAAGGCTTCTTAAGTCAGCAGCAGTTCGTGCAGTGCCTGTACCTCATGGACAATGCGAAAAGGGTAAGGCCCTTCAAGTCAGCAGTCGGTGCAATGCCTCTTCCTCCAGGTCTGGCCAATGCCAAAAGGGTGACGGTCACTGATCAGCAGCATGGCACCAACTGCATGCACATCGTCTTCAGTCAGAGCTGCCATAATTAGCTTGTACATGCATGCGGCCTGTGAAGCAAGAATGGACGGCTGGTGTTTGGCATGATCATGAATGGTTGTACACACACTGAGCAATGCTTTCAGATGATCATTTACTGCAGCTCTCACTGTGATTGTGTCAGGAAGCCTCATGCAGGCCACTTTGCTGCTCATTGCAATCACCTAGCGCTGCCTCAGAGACACATGCAGTCCCTGCGAGCCTCTGCCCTTCAGTTTGGCATCATGTTGTCTGCAGCTTCACCCACTTTATCTCACCTGTCAGCCATTGCTTGTAGTCTGTCCAGATTGTGCAAAGTTGGTTGCAGATATACACGCACCCCTTGGTTCATACTTCATTGACATGCAGTTGGTGCCTTGAGAACTTATGTACATGATGTTGTGAGATCTCGCACAAAGTTGCCTGTCATACAGGGCATCCCACCTCCTCCCAAGGTACCTTCAGGGCCCTTCCCCCCAATGGCCTCAGCCTCAGCCTCCACCCCTCAAGCAGCCCAGAGGCCTTCAGCCCCCCCACCAACCCCCACCCAGTCCAGCAACGAGCCCTTTGACGTCTTCTCTCAAGACATGGCGTTCCCAACGCTTCCTGGCCCTGCCGAACACCAGCCCACAAAGGCTGCAGACTACCAAGCCAAAGTGCCTGAGATTGACGCTGCTGGGTTGGCTGGCTTACCTGCTGCACAGCGCACTAGGCTGCAGACTGAAAGAGACGCAGCCTTGCAAATGGACCAGCAGCTGCACAAGGTGAGAAGCTCACTGACCTGTTGTGCTTTTTCTTCCTGCGTGGGTGTGCTAATCTTGACATGGCAATGCGCACACTCAGCAAAGAAGCAAACAAGAGGTATTACTGCTCAGGATGTGTCATTGCTAGCTGAGTTGATGAAGGTGTAGTGCCTGCATGCTGAACAAAGGCATGTGTGATAGCTGTTGGCAGATACTGTCCAGATGCACTTGTGTGATGAGTGGTGAGTGATGGTCTCAGACAGGATGAGTGATATTGAATGATGAGAGTGATGCTCTAGCAATTGTTGCTAGCCTGCATACGCTGCTTGTAGCCAGCATGGCAATGCCGTGCTATGTGACTCACGCAGTTGTGTATCCTTGTGAACACAACAGTCCTGCAGCATGCCATTGGTGTCATGCCCAGCCTCAGCATCATTTCCAAACAAGGACAGACAGCTGAACTTGTGACAGTTGTTTGTTGCTTCCCATTTTGATCTATCAGTGGTGTCCTGCAGAATCAAACGAGTAATGAGGCCAATCAGGCAAAGGAAGTCTTCTTCCAGAAGGCTTTGCAGGACCTCATCCTGTTCAAGAGCAAAACCAATGCGGCTCTACTACAGGTCTTCAATCTCCCCACATGTTGGTCAGCCATGTGCTTTGTGCACTCTGCAATTCATGGGACAGATGGCTTCATACTAAGCTGTCAGACACATGGGTCATTTGTGCAAACTTGGTCGCTGCATTGCTGCACCCAATCTGCCACAATATGCATCAATGCTGCAGCACCCTGGTAATCGATTGAGCAAAACCTGCACTGCAAACAAGATACTGTATGCCTCTTATGTAGCCTTGATGTTTGTCAACAACAGCACGCTTACGAGCAAAGAGTTTCAGGCCACAATGCAATCATGCTGGACTGTTGCTGTGCTTTCCTTGCCATTTAGTGCTAAACCCTAAATAAGAAGCGGTCTTGTAAATTGTTATATTGTCAAGGCTGGCTGCTGATTGGAGTCTCATCTACAGCAGAATCTCATGACTCTGCTTTGCCTCAAAAGCACACAAGCATCCTCTTCAGGATGTGTGGTGTAAGGCACTCTGCACTGTCAGTGGCTGCCATTGACTGCAGTGAAATTTGCCACACAACGCTGATAATGCTTGCTTGAGATCTGAGCATGCACTCCCCGCTGATGCTGCCAATGATGCTGCTGCTGCTGCTGCTGCTGCTGCTGCTGTGGGCTGAAAGATGTAGAGATACTATGTTGCAGGCAGCTGAGAGGAGCGAGAAGTTGGAGAGTGAAGCCAGTGCAATGGAAGGGCAGTACGCCAGTGCCTATGCAGGCGCCAGGCAAACCTACACTCAAGGCAGAGCCCGCCTAGATGCCATACAAGCGGTATGCCTCTGCCCACTCTGTGCTAACCATGTGATGACGCCTTGATGCCATCCCAGCTGTACGCTTCTGTCAATGATGTACCTTACAGTGAGCCTGCCTGGACGCCATTCAAGCCATGTGCTTCTGCTCAATAGGTCAGCGCAGCAAGTTTGCCTTGGTGCCTTTCAAGCTACCTGCTTCTGCACATGATGTGTCATCACAGTGACTCTAAGTAGATAGCATCCAAGCTGTATGCCTCTGCCCACTGTATGCCAGCACAGAGAGTTTGCCTTGGTTCCCTCTGAAGTTGTATGCCTCTATCCATCTGATGGCGCCTTGTATGTGCTCTGCAGGCAAGGACACGCAAGCTGGAGGCTGAAAGCAAGCTGGCGGGGCTGCAAAAGGACCTGGCAGAGCTGGGCACTGTGTCTGGGGACCAGGTGGAAGCTGAAGAAGCACAGACCCTGCAGCTGCAGCAGGTACACTTGCTGATCAATTGCTCATGCCATGAAGTCATCTTGCAACAGGCTGCCAGAGGGAAGTAGCTCCAATATGACTAACCCGTTCCGCAATTGCCAAACTTTTAATGAGATGGGGTTCTGAAACTCATCTGAGGATTTTTTGCCCACTTGCTGTGGCCCACAATTTCTGCCAACAGATGGCAAGTGGGACTGCCCTGGGCAGTGATATTGAGTGGCTTGTTGCAGGCATGACTGATATGAGCTTGACACAAGCATGCAGATGTAAAGATTGAGCTGTTGTATATCACAGCCCTGATCATTACAAGAGATTGCAACTGCAGAGGGCAAGAAAGCAGCGCTTGAGATGAGCGCCAGAGCGGTGCAGGAGGAGCATGAAGACCTGCAGAAGGAGCTGGAGACAGTGCAGGATCTGGAAATAGTTCAACTTGTGAGTTCACTTAATTGACATCAGAGCGCTGCTGCTTGCAGGAGATTGCAACTGCAGAAGGCAAGAAGGCAGCACTTGAGATGAGCGCCAGAGCGGTGCGTGAGGAGCATGAGGACCTGCAGAAGGAGCTGGAGACGGTGCAGCTGAGCGTGGAGGCAGCCAAGGCAGATGTGGCCACCGCCCAGCGTGAGCTGCGCACCCTCAGAGACAAGGTAGACAGTTGCCATATCAAAGTACATCTGATTTGCCCAGTCTCACCAAACCTTTGTAGCAAGTGACAGCTATTCAAATATTGCCTTGACACCACAATACCATAAACAAGGCAGCTAAGACAGATGTGGACGCTGGCCAGCGCAAGCTGTGCATCCTCAGAGACAAGGGTTACACATACAGCTCAGTTGTTTGTAGCTGTTTGAAGCTCAAGCAAAGAATAGCCTTTGTGGCATTAATTTGATGTGCATGACATGTAGAGCTTGAATGCATCACAGCCATTGTAGCATACCTGGTCTCTGGCAGATGAGGCCACAGCCAGATGTAAGTCGTGCAAGGACAAGGCAAGCATTCTCAACATACCTTTGCTGCAAAGTACAGCCATGCTGGGCAGCCAAACCAGATGTGGCCAATGCCTCGTACAAGCTGCGCACCCTCAGGGAGAAGATAAGCAAATACAGCTCTGGGCTGAGTCCTAGGTCTGCATGCAGCTGCTGCTGAGCAGCAGCTAGCTGTGACCCCCGCCCAGCACAAGAGAGCTGCAGAGCCTTTTCAAGCAGACAGCTGAGGTGGTACTGCAACTTTCTGCATCGGTGTTCAGCTGTGACTACCTGTCAGTTGCAAGCTCCTTGCAAATTGATAGTCTTGCCTACAAGTCCTCCTGCAGCTGTTATGGAATCAACTCATTTGGAATGCAGCTGCGTGGGGAAGATAGGACTAGCGTAACAGAGCTGCAGAGCCTGTTGAAGCAGACAGCTGAGGTGTACCGCAGCCTGGTGCAGCATGCCAAGGCAGCCAGCGTGCCAGTACCCCCAGAGGCCCAGCTGGGCTCTGGAGGGGTCAAGAGGGGTCCTGAAGAGCTGCAGTATGATGAGTTTGCTGCTGCCAATGCAGCTGACTGGGATGACTTCCAGGATGAAGGTGTGTCATGGAACAATGGGCTGCGTGTAGTCACAGAAGCTTCTGTTCTGACGTCGCATAGCATCTGTAGTTCCTAGACTGTTAAATGTGGCTGCAGCCCTGGGCACTTGTTGTTTGTCTGTACATTTTGCACCGCCAGGCCAAATTCTGAGAGACATGACAGAAATGCTCTTGCCACTATGCTGCGCCCAGTAGACGGGTCATGCCAGCAGTCTCACAAAAGAGAGTTGAGCATCTCTTGACCTTTGATGCCTGCTGTCTTCACTGTGGCATTGGCACCAGCTGTATGTGTATGAAGAGGCTGCTCTTTGCGTGCAGCATGCTGGCTACCCACATGCTTTGCACAGCTCCCTGCTCTGTGAACTCATCCTCAACTTGCATCGCCCACTCTGTGCACTTACAAGTGCTAGCCCTCAATGCTCCACAGCAGCAACAGAAATGGCATGGGAGAAGCATTCTGACCCTTTCAAATGGTTGATGCAAAAAATATGACCAAAACAGTTGTAAAAGCATGCATGATGCAGGATTTGTGGTGGTGAGTGCACTACCCAATGACAGCCGCTATGTGAGCCCAGCTAGCACAACTGCCCCCTCCCCCATGGGCAGCCGAGGGGGTTCCTTTACAACCCAGGGGCAGGCGCAGAGGGGCACCCCTATGAAGAGTGGCTTGAGCAATCAGTCTGCTCAGTCTGCACAGTCCACTGGCCGGGCTTCTGACTTTGGTGACACAGCATCATCAGGTGAGAATGGTTCAGACTGCAGCACCTTTTTGGATTAGCACAATGGAATTGTCATCACAGAGAGGTGCTTCAATGAAGAGTAGCTTGAGTGTTCAGTCTGCTCAGTCTGCGCAGTCCTCAGACTGGCCATCTGACTTTGGCGATACAGCATCCTCAGGTAAAACTGGCTAACCCGTGCATCACCGCTTGTCACCAACAGCTTCACGTCCCATCAACTCTCTTGCTGAGGTGTATAAGTGTTTGCAATCACACCAGGGAAAATTACAATACTGCTGGGGTTGCAGCTTCAAGGTCTCATTCCAGGCACAGTTTGCGTCAAGTCTTGTACTTGAGCAGAAGGTGATCATTCTTGCAACACTTCAGCAAAAAATCTGTACGGCTTGTGTTTTGCTGATGGGCAAAGACAAGTTTGATTGCATCGCCTGTAGTTAGCATCCCATCTCTGACAAAAGGCGAGGGTAATGCCGACAAACATTTGGCAGACAATCATGTATACACACCTGCCCACCCTCTTGATACAGTACAAGTGGTTCAAGTTAGCACAGGATTGAAGCGCTTGGAGACAGTTGATTGCTCCAACATGTACCTGGCTGAGCCTGTGTAGCCTGCGTGCTGATGGAACGAATGAATGAATGCAAATGACACAGGGTGCTGCCTGGAACGCAGGTCTTGGCAAGTCAACTGGCACATTTGGGTCAGGCTTTGGTAGCTTTGGGTTCGGCAGCGGCAGTGCATCAGCTGACAATGCTTCTAGAGGACAGAAAGCAGCAAGACCGGCTGAGCAAGACTCTTCAGCAAACAGCTGGGCAGCGTTCTGATATTGCTTCAGGTCCTGGTCGCAGATCCAAAAGTGCTGCAGGAGCTCAATCTTGTGTGTGCTTGTAGCACAGCTGATCAACTCAGAGTTGAGTCTGTAGAAAGCCACGTTGTGAGCTCTTGTCTGTGCTGAGTGACAGCTTGCTCTGTGTGCAGAAGCAAATTACATGCATTTGGACGTGGGATATGCTTCTAGAATTTGCGGTGCATGACAAGAGAGTGCATTGCACTTACTAATATGAGCATGACTAATTAGTCCTGAAAGTCTCCGCTACTCTGCTGGCTGTAACAACATTGTTAACGTTAGCGCGCGTCAGGCTCTTGTCTGCGTTGACCCATCACACACAGCTGCAGTTGTCGCTGGGCTACATGGCGCTTCTGCGCAGCAATTCCTCGAGTCAACGCAGAGCGCCATGGAAAACGCCGCTGCACGCTTCAGCACGGCTCACATGCACAGCACATTTTTAGAATCCTGCTGTTTGACCGGATTTTGCACGCGCCAGCACGTGCAGTGTCGCTGGGGAAAAATACGTGATGGTAACAAGTCATTGTTTTACAGAACGCTGTCGCACTGCGTTGCTGCGAAGGGCGCGACTAGTTTGTGACGCAGAACCTTTGGTCGAACAGGTCAGCAGTTTCTTCTTGCGCACATTTACTGTATTCAACGGCGTTGCAGGGATCATATGCACGCTGCTCGTTGACTATTGACGCAGTGGTTGCACGCGCAGATATGGCTCCTCCCGAGTCAGCTGTGGAAGGATTTGGGTATGGTGACCCGAAGCGCGACATCGACCGCAGCAACTATGTACGCAAAACCGACGAATACGTTAGAAGAGCCGAGGCATACAAGCTGCAGCCGCGAGTGCCTGACTTCGAAAAGCTGAGGTTTGGTTCGGATGTCATGCCACATGTACAGGGAATTTTGGCATTGTATGACAAAGTGATGATACGGTGTTTGCGCTGTCGCAGACGCTCTGGTCCTCAGGGCAAAGTCGAGCCTTTGACCATTATCGATGACCCAGCAGACTGGAGGGCTGCTGATCTCAAGGTGGGTCATGTCACTAGATGTGTTGCATGTGGAACTTGCACTGATCCAGTTGTGCTTCCCTTGCCTTTTCCAAAAGGTGACCTGTTTGTGTGAACACATGACTAAGGCAATACTGCAATTTCTGAAGCATAATGCCAATGGGCAGCATAGCAAATCATTCAGCAGCTCGCATCAAGAAAATGTGCCCACAGGGGCGCGAGGATGAATACACCTACCAATTCACTCAGAACGACATCACAGAACTCACAGCTGCTGTCAGCAAGGTCAAAGCCTCTGGCGTCACCACCGAGCGGCAAATTCTGCAGGTCAGATACTATTCGCCTGTGACTTTGCTAATGGCACACTGAATGCTGTTCAGCAACATGTTGCAAGAAATCAACACAGCAGGTCGCCACTGCCCAATTTCATGCTGCACTGCAACAGTTCTGGGGAAAAAACCCAAAAGTGACACAGGTTTCCTCACTATTGGTGCCAATCTTCAGATCTCCAGCAGCATGCATTATCGCATTCTGGCGGGCACTGTCCTTTTTGTGTGCTCATTGCACCGCTGTCAAGCTGTTGTCATGTTCGGCCCTTGGTGCTACAAGTGATAAGAGACAACCTGCCTTCGTCTGCAATGAAGCTGCAGGCATGACAGGACCAGTGTCACACATAATTAGTAGCCATGCTGAAACACGCAATCCATTCATTCATTCTCTTTGTCAAGCGGCAGTTATCTCTGTATACTGGTGCTGCAGTTGACCAGGGATGATCTGCCTTTGCCCAGCCTAGCACCTAAGCTGATTGCAATTGGAAAGGAAGTCAACTCTGGCAGAGGATTCCACGTGCTCAGGTTGGTGCCTTCCATTGTTTCACCATCTGCATACTGCACAAGCAATACATGAGCCCTGACATGCAAGCACTGTCTACGTGCATGTGTTGCACATACAGTCTGGAGCATTTGACTTTGGAGCAACATCGAGGCCAAGCAGCGAAGACACTCTGACATTTTGACACTCAACTTCAAAACGAGTAATAGCCACATGAGCTGACAAGGCTGAGAGGCTCAGAGCAAGCCAGCAAAACATGATGGGCATGTGACATCTGCACCCTGTGGAATTTGTTTTGCATGCGTGCGGTGTCATGCATGTTTGCTACTTGTTTTCGCATTTGAGCTTGCTGTGGTCATACACAACAATATCTGTTCATTAAACAGCCTCAAATGCTGGACCACAATGAAACAAAATGCTCCCATTTTGTGCAGGGGCTTTTCAGTGCAGCAATACGGGAAAGACAGAGTGGGCTAAGTCATAGCTTTTTGGGCTTTTGGGCATCATTTGGGCAGACCTCTAATTTCTCAGATAGACTACCAAGGCGGACGGCTCCATGTTCCTGCTGTTCTTCCCACATCAAGCAACCTGACTAAATGGCGCATGGCTCAATGTCTGCCGTTGCTATGTGCAGGGCCTTTCCAGTGCAGAAGTATGGTGAGGACAGAGTGGGATTGATCATAGCTTTCTGGGCTATGCAACGTGTCTCAACTTGATACACAGCATATGTTTCCTAATGTCTTGTTGCTGCTTTGTACAGGGGCTTTCCTGTGCAGCAGTATGGAGATGACAGAGTGGGCTTGGTCATAGCTTTTTGGGCTTTTGGGCTTCATTTGGGCAGACCTCTGATTTCTCAGACAGACTACAAGGCGGACGGCTCAATGTTCGGGTCAGTTCTCAACCATGTCACTGATGGCAGGTGGCTAAAAGGTAAGACTGCATGTTGTGTGCTGTTTGTTTTTTGCGCATTGTCAGCTAATGCAGAGCTCCCAGCTCTTGGGACTCCTGTTTATTGTGCGTATTTCAGAAAAACGCTGATAATTTTGGGGTTATATTGATTGTATCTTGACATACAGGCCAACTGACAGCTTGTTGTGTTGATGATTGTTCCTTTCAGCTGGCTGACCATGCTGTGAACTGCCTTTAGTGGATTGAGGAAATGGTGGGCTAGCTGTGGCTGACAGGAGGGGCAAGATTGACAAGATACGCCTGGCATTCTGTGGTGACCGAGGGGCTACTGACATCATTGCCCTGTTGTCGATCTGAGTTGTTTTGAGTCGCAAGTGTTCCATCCACAGTGTTTTGGAAACCATGTGAAGGCTGACTATGCTATGTACTACGTTCAGTGGATCAAGGCAATGGTGGGCTAGCTGTGGCCGACAGGAGAGGCAAGATTGACAAAACACGCCTGGCATTCCATAGTGACCAAGGGGCTATTGACCTTATTGCCCTGTTGTCCCTTGGGGCTGCCCCACAGGGTGGAGAGAGCAAGTGGGTCTCTGCTATTGCCATACACAATGAGCTGCTACGACGGGGCAGAAAGGTGAGCAGCAGAACAATGGTTGCAGTCTGATCATTGTGATTGCAGTCTCAATCTAAAAGGTGATTGTGGACAGAGCAAGCGGGTTGCTGTTATTGCCATCCACAACGAGCTGCTACGGCGCAGCAGAACGGTGCAAAGCTTCCTTGCTATAGCCACTACAGCGACTTCAGGAGACTGCCAGACATGAAATTAATCCCACTCGGAAGTATTGCTGCATCCTGTAGCAGTGCTTGTTTCCTTTTGCACTGTCCTCACAATGAGAACAGAACGATGACAACAATAAAACATCACGTCAAGCGTCCTTTGTAATTGTGGGTATTGTTGTTTGTTACTACTTCAGTAGAGACAATGGCACTGATAGTCACAACTATCATATCTTAGTGTCTATCAGCAACCCTCATGCAGTAGCAATTCTCACAGCAGCCATCATCACACAGTGTTGAAAACGAAAATGGCATTCTTACCAAGGCGCAATGCTGTAACATGGCAGTTGTGGGGTGCAGGATCTGGTAGAAGAACTGAGCAGGGCAAAAACGTGGTACACTCCAAGGAAGCTGTCGCAGCAAGCCTATGAGCGCAATCAGGACGGCAGCTTCAAGGGGTATGAAGAAGAGGTATACTATGCATGCATACTGGCTGAAAATGCTCCCTTATGCATTGTGGTGGTGATGTCAGCTTTCATGATGCGCTGAGACATGTGTGGCTTGAATCACAGCTGCATTACTTATCAGCCATGTTGGTAGCTTTTGTGACAACAAACAAGAAAACAGCTTCAAGAGATATGCACAGGAGGCATGATAGTACGTGTGACACTTGCAAACTTTGGTGCAGATCCCCTTTGCATACCATGAGGGCTATCTTTCTGTGCACTATGAGGCCAACAAGTATCAAGACATCAAGCTCTCGCCCCTGCAAGAAGAGGCTGTCTGGTGAGACCTCATTGCTGGCCGCACGTTGCACTTCTTGATGATTCTTTGGGTTGCTGGATTGGCCGCAGCATTTGCAGCATCGGAGTGTACTGGTTATACTGAAAAGGCTTAGTCAAGTCAACAACACATTTGTGTAATGAGCACAAGCAGCTGAATTGTGCACACATCAGACAATTCTCTGCCCATCATACAGTAAAAAGCAACAAGCATCTAATTAAATTGCATGCTGAAGCTCAATTGTAATAGCAACTGATGTGGGTTATACGATTCATCAGATTGTCAAAACCATGCACCACAAAAAGTTTTTTGTGTGTTACATGAGATATATGCCCAAACTCATACTGCAGGGCTGTGGCATCTTTGGCTGAAAGCCCAGAGTTCCATCTCTCCAAGAAGTTGCAACCTGGCGACATTGAAATTGTACACAACCCAACAATTTTCCATTCACGAGGGGAAGTCTTTGACGGCGAGGTGAGTTCGTTCCTTAATCCTGCCTTTTTTGGTCAAAGGCTTTCTCAGCTGTGATTGTCAAGTCTGCAGTCTGACATAATGCTTCCTGGGCAAAGCTTTCTACAACTGTGTTGATCATGTTTGCGGTCTGGCTTGACGCCTTCTGATGCCTTTGTAACTTGCTGTAGTTGAGTAAGGCCTTCATACAAATCTTGCGTAGATTGTACTGTTACTTTGCCACGCCCAACACATTGATTTGTGTGACCAAGTTGGATGTTCAAAGATACCTATTGCAAAATGGGCACATATTTAACATGCACTGTCGTACATACTGCTGCAAAACTTGTGGCCTCATGCATACTACATTTTCTGTTGTGTCACAAAATGTTCCAAGTGTGTGGATGCAACCTGGCATGTACAAATGCTTTGTTTGGCTGGCTCACTTGCTTGCTTTCCTGCCCGCTTGCCTGCATGCTTGCTTGTGGGCTTGCTTACTTACATGACGTGTCCTGGTTGCAGACACCAAAGGAGAAGCGCCACTTGATACGGTGGTGGATAGCTTCAGACGCTAACAAGAGACCCATTTCTCCTCTTTTTGCACCCAGATCCAATGTACAGGCCACAGGGGGTTTCAGGGTACCAGAAGGGTCTCAAATTAGGTTACCTCTGTACCCATACTCCAGGCACGACGGGCTTGGCCAGTCTCCAGCCGAGATTGAAGAGTAAAGCCAGAAACGTATGCAGCAACAGAAAGTTTTGGCAGTGTCATCGACATGTTTTGTTGGGCTGCTGCCAACAGATTCAGGCAGCAAAACATTTGATTTGATTTCGTGAATAGATAGTATAGCCACATCGAGATGGTCTGGCATTTGTTGACGCAATGATTGCAGCTGCAGACAGCTAGCTTTGACCACACTAAGATCTCTAGAATTCAGATTAATCACATGCGTGCAGGTTTGAGCTGTCATTTTCAATGCTTGCACTTACTGTAATCAACACTGGCTCAGAAACTTTATGTGCTTCAAGAAAATTTCGACTTACTCCTCAGTCAATGTTTGCTGGTTCATGATCAGCAGTTAGTTTGCAAAATTTTTCATTAGGACGGCTGTCCACCATATAATGCTCAGAATGTGAACAGCACTGCCTAGATAGAACGCTGACGCGTCGCTCAGTCGTGATCTGTCCACTCACCAATACTGACTACGATGAACGAAGACAAACAAGACAAGCATGAGATGTGCCATTGCAAGCAGGGAGGGTGCAGTGGAGTGACCGTTTCGGAACCCTAAGCAACCCTTCATCGCCTTGCTCTCGACTGTGCTGTAAGCGCGCTGCGCAAATCACTGGCGTCGCTGACGTTACAATCTCCACCGCTTGCCTTTCGGACTATCTGCTGGGCTTGCCCTGAGATCTCGTTCGGCTGCCCCTCTCGCAGTGCACGCCTGCCTGCAATGGCACTTCTAGTTTGACTTGGCTTTCCCTGTCGGTTCGACCTCATCTGCTCCGCGCCGACAACGCAGCTGCCAGCGCAGCCAATGATCCAAAGCTTGAGCTGAGCTCTTCGGCATGTTGAGGTCCTCAAGACTCGGCTGCCCCCCAATACCCAGACACTCACTGTCTACAAGCTCTGCCGTGCCGGTCACATCACGAGGCATTGCTCGGACCCGTCGCAATGTTGGGCTTCAAACCGTTGCCGGCGAGGGCAGATCCTTCAATAGGACGACGTGGACCTCACAACAACTGCCTGCATCACCTACAGTCCTTGATCAACCCAAAGATCAAGCCAAACCTGGCAACGCTGCTGAGCTGGTAAGATTTGCTAGCATTCACGTTGCCAAGCCTTCTGCATCAGCCCTGACTTCCCTATGTACAGCAGTGTGTATAGCACAAGGCATCAACGTCTTGCAAAATATGTGCATGTTAACATAGGTGTGGCAGGCATCCCAAAATCTGCAGCCAATCTTTGCCGGCATTGACCAGCTAGTGGGAAGGAACCTACGTCGGGTGCAGACAGCTATGCGTAGGCACAGAATAGGACCTCACCACTTCAGTGGTTCAACAGGCTATGGCCATGGGGACCTGGGGCGCGAAGCATTTGACGAGGTACTTTTGTTGACGGTAGCAAACTTTACATGTGATAGCACAAGTGCTAGGGGTGAGGTACAAACCCTGTCTTGCCAGGTCAGCTTGACAAAGTGCTTGCTGGCTTGCACTGGCAGCTTGAGAACCATGGCTCATGTGCCATGAAACCATGACGTCGTGTCAGGTCAAGGATGATGTTTGTTCAGGTCGTCCTGACAAGAGTTGCAACAGCAACAATCTGCTTATCAGCATGTCCTCTACAGGTGTATAGTGCATGCTCTTGCTGTGGCGCTCAAGACAAGCTAGCTTGCCAGATCAAGGCCAGTTTCATGGCAGTTGCTGTCATGAACAAGAGCTCAGACATACAGGGACTATTTTCATTTGTATGTTGGCAACCTGCATGTGATAGAGCAACCTCCTGACCATACAAACTGCACGTCATCAGCTTTGACGCACAGTCCACATGTAAGTCTGCCCTGCGAACAACAGTGGTAGGCAAGCTGTTTAGCACTTAATGACGCCTCAACTCGTCATTCCTGCTTGACTGCCCCCCTCTGAGGAGTTTGCTGCAATGCAGGTGCTGGCAGAGATGCTGCCTGCCGAGGCAGCGCTTGGCTGCACGCCAATGTCACCGCACTTTACTACATCCTGCTGCCTGGTTGCGAGTTGTACATGTGGGTACATGCACATTACAGAACTTTCTTTGTTGTAGGTGTTGGCGGAGTTGTTGGGTGCGGAGGCAGCGCTTGGCTGCATTCAGTTTGGGTCGGGAACCCATGCAACTGCCACTGCCTTGTACTGCATTTGCTGGCAGGGCTGTACATTCCCATGCCACAAAACTGCACATTTATATGTTGTAAAGTGCACGTTTTTGTTGATGCAGGTGCTGGCAGAGGTGTTGGGTGCAGAAGCAGCATTAGGCCGCATCCAGTTTGTATCAGGCACCCATGCCATTGCCACCGCCCTTTATTCTGTGCTGCGGCCTGCTGATGAGCTGCTGGCAGTGGCTGGTAGGTGGGCTTTGCACATCATACCACCTTCTTCTTCATTTTCATGTTTGTCTTTTTCATTTCCATGATCTTCTTCTTCAGCTTTCTATCCTGCCACGAGGCATCATGTCCATTGCCACCGCCCTTGATTCTGTGCTGCGGCCCGGTGATGAGCTGCTGGCAGTGGCCGGTAGGTGAGCCTTGCACGCCACCTGTTCCTTTTGTTCTTCTGTTGTTGTTTAGCAGCTTCTTCTGCTTCTTCTATATGGCATCATGTACTTTGCCACTGCCCTGCATTCAAATCTGCGCCCCAGCGATAAGGTGTTGGCAGTGGCCGGTGGGTGGGCCTTGCGCACCATTCCTTCTTCTTGCTCTTCTTCTTGCTATTGTTTAGCTGCTGCTTCTTCTTCTATATGGCAGCATGTACTTTGCCACTGCCCTGTATTCAGTTCTGCGCCCCGACCATGAGCTGCTGGCAGTGGCCGGTAGGTGGGCGTTGTACACCACTTCTTCTTCCTGCTATTCTTCCTCTTCATGTTGTTCAGCAGCTTCTTCGTTTTCTGTATAGCATCATGTATTTTGCTACCGCTCTACACTCTGTGCTGCAACCCGGTGTTGAGCTGCTGGCAGTGGATGGTAGGTGGGTTTTGCAAGTCTTCTTGCTCTGCCTGTCCTTCTGATTGTCAGTCATGTCTCTTTTGGCGCTGTGCACACTGCGTAGACTTCTGTGCAACATGCACGACAATTTGTGCACACTGCGTAGACTTCTGTGCAACATGCACGACAATTTGTGCTTCCATGAGGCTGTATATTGTGTTGCAGATGCCGTACATCAATTTGTGCATGACACTCTTGCTTTTGGTGACAGGCTGCAAGACACCATGATGGGATGAGGGGTTGAGGGGCACATCCAGGCATCCCACACAGTCACAGACAACAGTGTCATCATCATCTGCTTCTTCCCAATCTTCTTCTTCTCATGGTCTTCACTCATCATGTTTCTCTTGAGGACTAGTCAAAGACTGATCAACGCAAACTTTTGGTAACAGGCCATATGACACTATGGAGAAGGTGATAGGATTGAGGGAGACACCTGAGCATGGCAGCCTCAAGGAGTGGGGGGCCACCCTCATCTTCTTCACATTTGTCATATGCTTCTTCCCCATCTTCATCTTCTTCACTGGGGTTCTTCTGTTCCGGTGACAGGTCATATGACGCCATGAAGGAGGCAGTAGGCTGAGGGAGACCCCTGAGCATGGCAGCCTCAAGGAGTGGGGTGTCACCTCCTTCTTCTTCATCGTTGTCACACCCTTCTTGTGCTTCGTCCCCGTGGTAGGCTGTATGACACAATGGAGGAGGTGATAGGGTTGAGAGGAACTCCTGGGCATGGTAGCCTCAAGGAGCAGAGGTCACCCTCATCTTCTTCATCATTGACGGACCCTTCTTCTGCTTCATCTTCTTCACTGAGGTTTTTTTTGCTTGGTGGCAGGCCATATGACACAAAAAAAGGAGGTGATAGGGTTGGGGGCACCCCTGAGCATGGCAGCCTCAAGGAGCGGGGCTCCACCCTCATCTTCTTCATCACTGTCATGCCCCTCTTCTGCTTCTTCTCTTTGTTCCTCTTCTTCACTGAGATTCTTCTTCTTTGGTGGCAGGCCATATGACACAATGGAGGAGGTGATAGGGTTGCGGGGTACCCCTGGGCATGGCAGCCTCAAGGAGTGGGGGGTCACTTACCGAGAACTGCCGCTGGCTGAACAGGGTCTCATTGACTGGACTGCCCTCCGCACTGCCATTACGCCCCGTAAGTCACTGTTACTACACCATGAGTCACCCTTACTCAGTCACTTATAATTTGGGCCTTGTGAAGTAAGCTGCCCTCCGCTGTGCCATCTCACCCAGTGAGTCATCCATCAGTTACTCCTTGCAAGACAACATGAGTCACTGGCTTGACGACTATGTCTTTGATGTTGTTTGGGGGCTGCCATCCAATTTGTCATGTGCCTGCCATATCCTGTCACGTGGCAGTTGTCACTCTTGCAGGCAGATTGTCGTCAAAAAATATGCCATGCTTTTGAGGCAACCTCCTGGCAAGCTACATGCATAAGCCACGTTGAAGATTGTCGTCTGAAAATATACCATGCATTTGAGATAGCCTCCTGGCAAGCTACATACATAGAACACAGTGCAGATTATTGTCAGAAATTATGTCATGCTTTTCAGGCAAGTTCCTGGCAAGTTACACGCATTAGACACGACCACATGTTTCACGATCAATGCCTCAAGACACAGTCAGGCTTTTGCAAGCGTTGATCAGACAGCACAGTCGCACCACCAAAGGCAGCTTTCAGGAAGACTGGTGACCTGCAAGGTCCTCTTTACAGCATTTGGCATAGTCGCATCAGCAATGACAACAGCAGTGACACTACCAACATACTGACCAGCAATATAGGAACATTGGTAAGCACACTGGTGACAATAGATATGACAACAGCACTGATAATGGTGCCGGTACTAGCGACAGCAACAGCAACAGCGACAGCAACAGCATGTACATTGTCTTAATGCTCTGGATGTTGCAGAGACAAAGGTGGTGGTGCTGACGCTTCTTGACCAACTCTGGACATCGCTGAGATTAATATGGCTGTGCAAGTCATCAAGGCTCAGGGCCCTGACTGCATTCTGGCTGTGAACAACTGCTGTTGGTGCCGTCACTATTGATTGTTATTGTTGTTGGTGATTGTGATCACTGTCATTGTTGGTGTTCACTGTAGTCAACATGATTTGTTCAGGCACAAAGGTGGCGCTGATACAGAGGTCCTGTGGCTACGCCTCACGCCCAACTTTGGACATTGCCGAGATTGACATGGCCGTGCAAGTGATCAAGGCTCAGAGCCCTGACTGCATTGTGGCGGTGGACAACTGCTATGGGGAGTTCACAGCTGACAAAGAGCCCTGTGCTGTAAGTGCTCTTTCTCTGCCAATCATCTGCAATGTCTTTCATTCCTTGTGCAGCCAGACAAAGTCACAGTTGACATAAATTCTGTGCTTCTTGTGTCCTTACCATTGTGCCTTCTCAAGATTGTTTGCATTGCCAGCTGTGAACAACTGCTACAGAAATTTCACAGCTGATAAGGAGCCTTGTGCTGTAACTGCCCCCCTTCCTGTCAGCGGTCTATGGTTACATCTGCATTGTTAGCATGAGTCATCGCATTGACTGACTCATCATGTGGCTATGCCTCACGCACGCCCAAATTAAGACATTGCTGAGGTTGACATGGCGGTGCAAGTCATCAAGGCTCAGAGCCCTGACTTAATTGTGGCTGTGGACATCGTCCCCATTCAATTGAAGCCACGCTTGCCTTGACAGGTCGGGTTTGACTTGTGTATGGGCATCAGCATGAAGAACCCAGGGAGCACCATAGTAACAGCGGGATGCTACGTTGTTGGTAAAGCAAGCTTAGTGGCTGCAGCACAAGCTCGCCTGATAGCACGGTGTAACTTGGCTACAGAGTACTTTGAGCAGTGCGACTGAACTTTGTGTTTTCCGTTATAGGTTGGGGCTGACTTGTGTATGGGCAGCCTGATCAAGAATCCAGTGGGCCCCATAGTAACGGGAGGATTCTATGTTGCCGGCAAAGCAAGCTTAGTGGCTGCAGCACAAGCTCGCCTGATGGCACAGTGTAACTTGGCTACAGAGTACTTTGAGCAGTGCGGCTGAACTTTGTGTTTTCCGTCATAGGTTGGGGCTGACTTGTGTATGGGCAGCCTGATCAAGAACCCAGGGAGCACCATAGTAACAGCAGGATGCTACGTTGTTGGCAAAGCAAGCTTAGTGGCTGCAGCACAAGCTCGCCTGATGGCACGGTGTAAGTTGGCTACAGAGTACTTTGAGCAGTGCGGCTGAACTTTGGGTTTTCCGTCATAGGTTGGGGCTGATTTGTGTATGGGCAGTCTGATCAAGAATCCAGGGAGCACCATAGTAACAGCAGGATGCTACGTTGTTGGCAAAGCAAGCTTAGTGGCTGCAGCACAAGCTCGCCTGATGGCACGGTGTAACTTGGCTACAGAGTACTTTGAGCAGTGCGGCTGAATTTGGGTTTTCCGTCATAGGTTGGGGCTGACTTGTGTATGGGCAGCCTGATCAAGAACCCAGCGGGCACCATAATAACGGGGGAGGCTATGTGGCTGGCAAAGCAAACTTAGTGGCTGCAGCACAAACTCAACCGACAGAACGCTTGAAGCATCACTTGAGTGCAGAGTACACCGAGATGTGTGGCTGAACTTTGTGCTTGCTGTCATAGGT